>VOPJ01014027.1:101158-146252 GCA_014673585.1 Semibalanus balanoides
CATAATTTTCCACTCTGCGCCTCAGTTCCCAAAACAATCCTAGGACCATGCAGTCAAGACAATTGTATTTTTCCACAAAGCACACTCATTGCACAATGCTGAATGCACACTGCATGCTGCATTAATTGCCATGCCCACACAAACAACCTAAACTCAGGCCTGGCATTAGCATGTGGTGTGTTACATCATATCACATTTCAAACTGTAGGTAGACACTCACTTGCACCAGCCCAGCCAGTAGTGTTCATTGCCAAGCTCCATGATCTTACAAATCAATGGAAAGTAGCTTCAAAGGAAGCCTCAGCATGAACACATTTACTCGAAGATAGGATGAGATACATAAATTATATTCCAGACTTGCAAAAAAATCATATGTTTAACTGCAATGACCTATTAAATAAGAGTCCATTAAGGTTGTACAAAATCCCAGATAAATTGAGCAAATACAGTTCAATGTAAGTGATGTCACAACAGCTATGGCCTGTGAACTGTGAAGATGCTATATCAATTGGAAAGCATTGTCAGTTTTTCTGTAGCTGTTAAGCTCACAATCGATGAAATTTGCCAGATAACCTTTGATGATCTACCAGTTGACTGCCAGCTATATTGTTGTTCAGCTATAATTGGCTATTACAGCATGCATATAATGTGTTTGCATGCAATTATGAGATGCCTCTGCCTGTCTATATAGGATGATACCTACATAATTAATTGTTTGGCCTGTTTGTACTGAGAACAGATGTGACAGTGGTCCGTTTTGATGGTGCGGCAGGAGCGGCGGTAGCGTCACCAGGTGGTGATGACGTCCTCTCTGCCGGCGTCGCCGACTGGCGGCGTGCAGCCCATGTCCATCGAGGGACGCTGCAAGAACGTGCGCGAGCGGCTCATACAGATGTCGGACGCCGACCGCAAGTGGCGCGCCCAGTGGCTCAAAGACCAGTTCCTGTCGCCCAAGGAGCCAGGTCGGTCATGGTTGTCACTGGTCACGGACAGACAGACTGCATGACAGGCTGACGGGCAGAGCGCTTTGTCGGTCCTCACTGCTCAGGAAGAGGGAATTAATTAAATTCGCCGGGTAGGAATAATTAGACTGGGCCGCTTCAAAGTTGCACGAATAGCTATTAGATCATATCTTTGTTGTAATGCATCTCAGCTCTGATGTGTGTATGTATGTATATATATGTATATATATATATATATATATATATATATATAATATTAATATAATATTTATAGTAGTAATATATATATATTATGTTTTGTCATGCAAGCTTAAGTTTAGCAAAATGTGGGGCGTGAGGTTTGCTTTGTGCAATACAACGTCATTGCGTTTCGTCTTCCCAGGTATATGATGTCAGGAGTACTTTACGAGATCACGAGCCGGTCCGTCGTTCTACAGCAGTGGCGTCAATCACACTCTCGAGAAACTGCAAGGCCGGTATGGGTACGTACACTGGTAACTGCTTCTACGGGAGGCACCGTGCAACGAAGCCGAGCACGTTCAATTTCGATCTCGTGATGGTTGAAATCGGTCAGTGAAATACTAGATGATATTCACTCCGAGATGTATGGACAGTCTTGCTGAACTGTAGCTGTAAATCTGAATTGTGTGAATCCACCAAACGTCGCTGCTGCTTCTGCTGTGCAATTTACCGCTGCTGGCAGACGTTCTGTTGCAGAAGTTGTTTCGGAGACAAATGAAGCGTATGGTGCTAACACTAGATGTTTCTGCAGCTTTACTGACAGGCGATACATTTGCAGGGCGTGAAAGGCGCCTTCATGGCCCGCTGGTACACTGGCAAAATGCTGATGTTCCTGGGGGCGGTGTATGCCGGACACTACTACTTCAAGTACGCCAAGAACGTAAGTTATATGACCAGCGGTTATACGACCATGGGTTAAGAGCATTAGTACCCAACAGTCACGAGCTGTGTGTCTTTGTTAGGCGCAAATTGACTTTAGTTGTCGGCGCGCCCGAGAACCCCAATTAACAAACAACTGTGTGTCTTTGTACGTCTATTGTGTGCCTTTGCTGTATTCAGCTCATCCATATTGTGCTTACTGATCTGTCAGGGATGCTTGGAGGTTGCCATGACAACCCTGGAGAGTTATCTGGGATAAATAACCAGTCATGTCGAGTACGGTGGCTGCAGGTTCTTAAATACGAACTAAGGTGTATCATTGCTCGAAACAGCAGTTGCGAGGCGAATTGGTACCTTTTCTGGTGTAACTATCGGTTTCGTTCGGGGTGGTCAGACTGCGGCTGAACTGTTCTCGAATGTCCTCCTGGAGCGACACCGTTCAGTCTCTGTTGAGTACACGGACGCCGTGTCACGACGAACTGTGTTCAGCATACTGCAGTGTCATATAGAAACGCGGCGGATGTATCCATCCTGTGAATTCTAGTTTAAGAAGACCCCTTTGGTACTCGGTGCGCATGTCTGTCATTCTGGTTTAAGTAAGAACCCCTATGGTGACAATGCCGCCTGTTGGCGAACAGACTGACGCGGCGCGGCGGCTGGAAGGTGCACGTGTCGCGTAAGGCCGTGCTGCCCGGCCAGGACAGCTACCCCAGCGTCGGAAGCCGGCAGCACCACTGGGACCACTACGATCGGGGCTTCCAGGACCGCTCCGTCTTCAAGGGAGGCGCCTATTGAGGAGCGGCGCCTGCCTGCAGGGGGATGTATTCAGATCGCAGACAGTGTGCATGTACATAATACATTAGAACGATTGGTGGACGTCTTTGTCTCGACGGATTGTGACAAGCGATCGGTAGATGATTATGATTGATAATTATTGGAAGTTATGGACGCACCGACTGTGATGGTCATACGCAGCGATCGGAGGAGCAAGCTTTATACGCTTCAATTACACATTTATTGTGTAAAAGTGGTAAAAACAACATGCCCACTGACCGCCCATATGCCCACTGACCCCTCCGAAATCGGAACCCCGCATCATTTGTACCGCACCAAAACACTCGTACGCAACACAACGGTGAGCATTCACAGTCATAGCAAAGGCGTTCCATAATCAGCATGTTCGTCACAACCCATCGTGCTCTCGATCCTCCAAATAAGGCATATGTACGATCCCGACGACACAAATGCACACAACACCTTCACATAGTCAAGCTGAAAGCCCGAGACCGCCACAGCAGCAGACTAGCCTAGCGGCAGTCTGCAGTAACCAGTAGTTTGCACTGCGGCCGCCAGGCGTCAAAACCAGACGCGGCCGTTGCCCCGACCGCGCTTGGGCCTGCTGCGGGCCACCTTGCGCCGCTGGTTTGACTGGCCGAGGGGCGTCTGTGGAGCGTCCTCAGTGAGCGCCGGTGTCCAGGAGCGCAGACCGCTGTCGGCAGGGAACACGTCCAGCAGGTGGTGCGGCCCGCGGATCACCGTGTTGACCGAGCTCAGGTCTTCTGAGGCCAGGTTGGTCAGCAGGTACAGCAGCCGGCGGTCCGGGTCTACTCCGCGCACCAGGCCTGCCGACGGAGACAGTCAGAGTCACACACCGCACACTCAGCAGTTTAAACTACTCACAGTCACACCAAGCACCAGCCCTGCCGGACGGAGACAGTCAGAATCACACACCATACACTCAGCAGCCAAGACAACTCACAGTCACACCAAGCACAGCCCTAGGGAGGAGACAGTGCATATCACACACCATAACTCAGCAGCAGACAATCCCAGTCACACCGAGCACCAGCCCTGCGGACGGAGGCTATGTTTTCACAGTCAGAAGAGCTGTCCGGGCGCGACACTAATACAATTAAGTCCGCAGACGGCCGTGGCAGCGTAGACAGCAGCCGAAACACTGCAGCCAGCAACAGGAACACCACAGTCAGTAGATATGTACCACAGTGAGGCAGTGGACGGTCAGCAGGAGACACTGAAGCAGTGACGTACCACAGTGAGGATGGGGGACAGCAGGAGGCACTGAGGCAGTGGGCGGTCAGAGCAGACACTGAGGCAGTGGGCGGTCAGCAGGAGGCACTGAGGCAGTGAGGCAGTGACGTACCGAATCCGACGCAGAGCGGTCGGCTGTGCGGCTGTGGCAGCAGGGAGAACAGAGATCGGTCGCCGTCCGGGGGCAGCCAGCTGGCCGGGTCTGACCAGCAGAGCGCCACCACCGTGCCGTTGATGGCGTGCATCAGATGCTGAGGCAACACCTGCTCCGTGGCCACGTACACCGCCAGGCACGACCACGGCACGCTGTGACGTCAGAACGGGGAGACACTCCAGTCAGTGACGGGCACGCTGTGACGTCATCAGGGGAGACACTTCAGTCAGTGACGGGCGAGGTCCAGGGAGGAGACACTATCAGTAACGGGTGCAAACGATGTGTTGTATTCTTTTGTTGGTATCATATACATAAGAGGTTAGTCAACATCCAAGAATGAGCCAACTATATACATGCCAACTTCAAAGCGAATTCAAAGGTTTACGTCGCATGGAATAAAGACCTTTTATGAACAGGGTTGTCATCGGTAGCATACAATCTTTGTAAGTACCTTAAATACGAAGACTTTTGTATGTACCTTAAAAGCTAAGACTTTGGCAACCAAAAGTAGATCAAAGCGTTGCATTGCAAACATGGCGAGTTCAGGACATTCTATAGTGATTAATCCTGGTATTTCACTTGCCAGAGATATACATCAGAGGACCTGTGATCTAAAACGTTAAAATTGTGAAAACAGTGATAATCCGAAAGCATTTCCGCCGTGCGGTACGTACCAGACGGGAGTCAGCTGACACAGGGTCTGGCCGTCCTGCTCCAGTGACGTCACAAAGGCAGTTGTATTCAGCTGGCGGTACATCCAGGGCGCCAGGGAACTGTGGCACAGAACAGTACACGGCTCACGGTCAAGGCCGAGCGAGTGTGGCCGTCATGAATAGCTGTCAACAGTGGTCAAACCAGAGTATATATAATCAACGGTCAAACGCTCTGCCCCTGTTGGAACTCCCTGGTGTCACCTAGGAACTCCCCAACTGAATGGCTTCATTGGCTGAGAAGAAAAACAACACGGAACCTAAACTACAAAGAAACTAGTTGAACAGTGGATGTCATATTGCTATATATAACTGTAGTGAATAGTTCAGTGTGTGGTGATGTATGTGGGAATAGTTCGGTGTGTGTTGATGTATGTGGGGCGCAGGCAAGGCTATATAAACCAGGTAGAACGCTCCGGGCGAAAAAGTGGAGACAACGGCGCCCTGCAGAAAGCGTTACGTAAACAAATGATGTTCGGCTATTCTCACCCACCTACGCGGTCATCAGTCTCCAGTCGACTAAGAGCCGTCGGGAGCGTGGCTGACGCTGATTTAGAGGTTTGAAAAGCTGTCAGTCAGCCGGAGGGCCCTCAATAATAGAAGGGACAACAATGTTCGCCGGGTCCGCGACCGCAAACGTGTTAGTGGCTATGGGCTCCATGTTGCCCCAGCTACGAGTCACTAAATAGTTTCAATACATTGCACTCCACTCGAGATCAGGTAATTAATTTGAGCTTTCCACCCGATTGACACAGCTCTGTCAATAATGTGGTCAACGCTTCCTTAAACTAAGAAAAAAAAACTTGAAAAGCTCCTAGACACCTCATACCTCTGCACGGCGCCATTGCCGATAGAGCGTTACGTAAACAAATTTATGTTCAGCTATCCTTCACCCAACACCTACGCGTCTTAGCAGCCGGTTTGACCAGGCACTGAGCCGCGGAGCATGGCTGACAGCTTTGACCTTTTGGTTGAAGGATGCTGTCATCGCCACGCGAGAATCTGGCTCATGAGTGCATTTATGCTCCCGTGCAGACACAGACAAGCGTGGATGTGCTCATATTTGTCTCTCTTTTTTATAGTGCTTAAGAGGCCGGAGCGGACCCCCCTGGGCGCAGGTCCGTCTCCCATGATGGACCTGCACCTGTGCCGCGATCCGTCATGTCCGTAACCTGTGTCATTATTGTTCGCGCCGTAAACGGTTCTCGCCGCGCCGTGGTAGTCTATCGTCTCCCATAACGGCCCGGGGTTGCAGCTGTCCCTCGCGTACTCTCTCGTGGGTGTGTGGGGGCGAAGAGTGGAGAGCGTAGATGATCGTATGGCCCAGAGCGGGGCTGTGTGGTCGGTCCTCTCTCACTGGTTGACACGTTAGTTTGTCTCCGGGGTGCCTGATGTGCCCATGGGGGGTGAGTTCTTATTTGCGCTGCGCCCTGATCGTGGTATCACCGCGGGGTGGTTCGGCTTGCTGAATCCTGTGCGACATCGGTGCCGGGTGTGGTTACCGGTGCCTCTGTTACTCCGGAGATACATCGACTCTGTAACTCTTGCATTGCTGTTTTCTGGTGCGACACTACAATAACTCAGAAGTAGCGGCGCCCCAAAACAAGGAAACGTACTGGTTGAATAACGTGTTTGTTCATGCCATCAGATGAAACGGAGAAAACATGACGGCCATTACTTTAGCGTACCCGATACTGTCAGATATATCGTGCCTGGTAACATCAAAACCAGCACAAATGTATTATTTCTGCAGTGGTTGTGCCTTGATCTCATCACGGACATGATAATGGGATACGTCAGCGATATAGCTTACTGTCAAGCACGACACACGGCGGCATGTCAATGTGTCCTCATTACCTGTCCTGCCTCCCTGCCGCAGCCGTCGGACAGAGAGCCGTCAGCAGGCTGTGTCTGTGTTATTACCTGTCCTGCCTCCCTGCCGCAGCCGTCGGACAGAGTGCCGTCAGCAGGCTGTGTCTGTGTTATTACCTGTCCTGCCTCCCTGCCGCAGCCGTCAGACAGAGCGCCGTCAGCAGGCTGTGTCTGTGTTATTACCTGTCCTGCCTCCCTGCCGCAGCCGTCGGACAGAGTGTCGTCAGCAGGCTGTGTTTGTGTTATTACCTGTCCTGCCTCCCTGCCGCAGCCGTCGGACAGAGCGCCGTCAGCAGGCTGTGTTTGTAGCTTGACCGGCGGCCGGTTGCAGCGCCCTGGGGCGGCAGGTTAACCCGCCCATCAGCAGCTCGTGTCTGATTGTTCAATTATACCTGTCCTGCCTCCCATGCCGCACACGTGTCGGAACAGCAGTGCCGTCAGCAGGCTGTTGTTGTAGCTGACCGGCGGCCGGTTTCAGTGCCCTTGGGCGGCAGGTACCGCGCAATCAGGGACAGGTGGTGTCGTGTATATTTGACCTGTCCTGCCTCCCTGCCGCAGCAAAAAACCGTCGGACAGAGTGCCGCAGCGGCTGTGTTTGTAGTGACGGCGGCCGGTTAGGCACCCTGGGCGGGCCAGGTACCGCGGCCATCGCAGGCTGTGGTCTGTGTTAATTACCTGTCTGCCTGCCCTGCCGCAAGCCGTGCGGACAGAAGTGCCGTTCAGGCAGGCTGTGCTTTGTAAGCTGACCGCGGCCGGCATTCAAGCGCCTGGGCGCAGGGTACCGCGCCAATTCAGCAGGCGGTCTTGTTATTAACTGTTCCTGCTCCCTGCCGCAGCCGTCTGGACAGACGAGCCGTAAGAGGCTTGTTTGTAGCTGACCCGCGGCTGGTTCAGCGCCCTGGGCGGCAGGTACCGCGCCAATCAGAGCAGGCTGTGTCTTGTTATTACCTGCCTGCCTCCTCCGCAAGCCGTCGGACAGAGGTGCCGTCAGCATGGCTTGTTTTGTAGGCTGACGGCGGCCGTTTCAGTTGCCCTGGCGGCACGTACGCGCCACAGCCAGCTGTGTCTTGTTATACCTGTCCCTGCCTCCCTGCCGCAGCCGTCGGACAGAGTGCCGTCGCAGGCTGTTTTGTAGCTGGACCGCGGGCCGGATTCAGCGCCCTGGGCGGCAGGTTTACCGCGCCATCGGCAGGCTGTTTGTCTGTGGTATAACCTGTCCTGCCTCCCTGCCCGCAGCTGCGTCGGACATAGCGCGTCAGCAGCTGTGTGTTTAGTAAGCGATTCGGGCGGCCGAATTCAGCGCCCTGGGCGGCAGGTACCGCGCCATCAGCAGGCTGTGTCTGTGTTATTACCTGTCCTGCCTGCCTGCCGCAGCCGTCGGACAGAGCGCCGTCAGCAGGCTGTGTTTGTAGCTGACCGGCGGCCGATTCAGCGCCCTGGGCGGCAGGTACCGCGCCATCAGCCAACTCCGACCGGCACCGTTCACCCTCTCCGCCGTCAGTGGTGTGGCAAAGTTGACCTGCTCCTTCAGAGGGTGGACGATCTCCAACAGGTCCGTGGGCTGCGTCAGGGCCAGCACCTCCATGAGAAGGTCCTCGCCCAGACCTGTAAGCGGAGACGAGCAGTTAGCACACAGGCAGCGGCTCCGCCGAGCACTACACAACATAACTACTGAATATCTGCTAAATCTTGAAATGTATACTGAGCGTTTTAACTTTCAGCTACACCAAACAAATTCCAAATATATCATTAACCAGAGAAGCCCTGGTGGCAAACACCGGGAGGAGAGAATCAATAGAGCACGCCTGTCGCCGCCCCACACAGGCGTAATAATAGATGTGATATCACCTGAAGGCTGTGGGGATCGATATAATTCATTATCAAAAGGGAATGTTTCACCCTTCTGAAAGCTATCAAATATACGCCAGTTGTAGCATAAAAATGAAGCAGGAGCTGCTGAAAACGATGGCGATATTTATTTCTCTAAAAGTCACTTGACTCTCTTTTTCGGGGGGGGGGGCGATGACATTCCATACATACAGGGTCATACATAACCCAGCTCCCTAATAGCCACCAATGACAAATCAATTAACTGCCCACCAACGCGAAACACACACGAGCGTTCCTCCTCGGGCGGCAGCCGTCGAGGGCCTTCTGGAGACCAGCCCAGGCGCGACATCAACTGGAGTTGAGTACCCTGAGATCAAATCCTGACGTCCACTAGTGTTTTGTATCCTGAAACCGACCCTGCATACAGCAATCAGCCGCCACCACTCGGTCACTCAGACCGATCATCGGACACGTGCCGGTCACACGGTGGTCATTCACCATCCCAGCGCTGGTCAATCAGCGGTCATTCACCATCCCAGCGCTGGTCAATCAGCGGTACTCCAGTCGGCACATGTCCACTGTAATTGATCCTACCACACCTGAGTGCGGCATCGGTCTCACCTGTGGACCGACCGACATACACCCAGACAGACAGACACACACACACGGGCCCCGCGCCGTGGCTGCCGGTATCGATTCTGTCGACGGCCGTCGGCCGGGCAGCCACCGGCGGGCGAGGCTATATAGCCGGGACGTGAAGTCCGTCGTCAGCAGTCAGTAGTCAGAGTCAGTCAGAGTCAGTCAGAGTCAGTCAGAGTCAGTCAGAGTCAGTCAGAGTCAGTCAGAGGCAGTCAGAGGCAGTCACCAGCCGTCACCAGCCGTCACCAGCCATGCCGTGCAGCGACAAGTGCAGATGCTGTGCCGGTAAGTGAGCCGCCGAGGCCGCCAGCCAGCCAGCCACCTCAGCTGCCAGTCAGCCAGCCGGCCACTGTGGCCAGTTATCGAGTCAACTGCTGCCCTGCGATCCGCTCAGCGGCCGCCGCCATCAGTGCTGACCTGGTCAGTGGTCATGGTCAGCCCAGCAGCCGTATGCCAGTTGGAAAGGAATCGAAAGTCGATTGGAAATGGTTTACTGATAATGATGCATGCTCCAGTTCCCAAAATGTAAGTTGGGAATGGGCACTGTACTGTGTCATGTGTGCGAATGACGTTGGGTTCGGTATGTGTGGTGATATGTTACCAATTTTCTGCAAGTCATAGTCTTACCATTTAACCCGTTCCGGGACGGATACAAGTATACAGAATCTGTTCGGGGAGGGCTATTTTCCGCCCTTCAGACTCGGCACCCCATGATAGAATCATTACAATTTGGTGGGTAAGTGTGTCTATAAAGACATTATTTATTTAAAAAGACCTTGGGTCAATATTTCAGGTCAAAATGACGTTCATCCAAAGGTTCAGGGATTTTACAAACATGAAGGTTTTTCAGAAAGCCTTGCCATTATCTCGTAAACTATGGCAGCTAGAAGGAATCCAAAAAAGCACTGGAAAGCCATATCAATTATCTTTCGCCAACATGTCGTAAGAATTGACCTCAGGTCAATAGTTTTGGCCAAACAGGTCACCAATTGTAAGCATACCTGTTTTTCGGTGTCCATTCAAAGTATACAAATATACCTACATTTAGCTTGTGATCATACAAATGCTTTACGTGCAGTGATGGTACACTAATTACCAAACGCAAACTAGCAAGTATATATACCTACGATGAAGTAACTCAGTAACATCGATTCAACCCCAATACATTTACTTCCTGTTCCGCACCTGCAATGTGCCGCAAAACACGCTGAGAGGCGACTACCGGCACCGCTCGTAGCCCACTGCATTGTATGGCCCTCTGTGTGACTGACCAGTATACCCCCCCCCCCTCCAGAGAAGAAGTGCTGCGCCGTCGGCGACTGCTGTAAGCAGGAGGGGCCCTGCAAGTGCTCCGACTGCAGCTGCTCTAAGAAGTCTGCAGACGGCCAGCAGAAGGAAGACAGCTGCTGCGGAGACAAGCAGGACGCCGACCAGCAGGAGGCCGAGAAAGCCGCAGAGTAGACGGACAAACCGAGAGAATCGAACGACAGCGATGTGATGTTTAGGGAAACATGTTTTATTCAAAACATAGTGCAGAGATGTTATTTTATAGCGTGCCCCGGGGACCAGTCTATGGCGTCTCGTTATCAACCTTTTTGGTTGTTTTTTGATGAGTAAATAAACAGTTTTTGTCCCTGAAGTGTCCCGTATTTTCTCGTCCGGCCAGACCACGAGCCATTCAGCCACGCAGGTCTAACTCCCAGTGTTTGCAGTCGTATCTATACCTCCAATATTGGCAGGCCACCACGACTCCGGTCCGCCCGCTACGACCGTGTAGCCCGTATAACTATCAGATCAATAGGCGTACCCAAAGAGGGGTGCGGGCAAAAGGGGCAATTGCCAACCCCCCTGAAGGTCCGTGCGTGCCCCTTTTGCCTATATGCCCCCTTTGGAAAAAGGTCCCGAAATGCCCTATCGCGTGGTCTTTAGAGAGTTTAAAGCACTTCAGAGGTTCTTCAGGGGCACCAGGGCCCTCTCTGAAAGACCAGAGGGCCCCTGAATGTTCAAAAGAGCCATGAGCATATCAGAGGGGTCCCTGGACAAGCCAAAAGGGCCCCAAAGCAGGTCAGAGGGTCCCCTGAATACGTCAAATGGGCACCTAGCCAGCACAGAGAGGCCCCTGGGCAAGTATGAGAGGCCCCTGAGCATGTCGGCAGGGCGACAAAGCAGCCAGCGTAGTCCGACCAGAAGAGTCACCGGGCAGATCGGAGGGACTCCTGTGCAAGTCCAGGGGGACCTCTGGCTAGACCGAAAGGGTCCCTGGGCCGGTCGGAAGGGCCCTTAAACATGCCGGATGAGCTCCTAGGACTGGATGGGCCCCTGGACAGGCCGGAGGGGCCGTTGAGCATATCGGCAGGGCGACAAAGCAGCCAGCGCAGTCCCTGAGTGGCCAGGTCGGAAGGACCTCTGAACAGCCCGAATGGGCCCCTTGACACACAAGAGGGGCTTGTTGGAAGGTCAGATGGGTCCCTGGTCAGACCGGAAGGGTCCAAAGCACGTAGAGACCATAGATGAAGATTAAATAAAAAGAGGACATACTCCATAATACAAATATTATAATCGGAGCTTTCGGGTACATTGTATGTACCACCCTTCGTCAACGATTAAGAGGCATTCGGTAACGCCCGAAATCTCAGATTTTAACATTTTTATTGTGGAGTAAGTCCTCTTGGTTAATCTATATCACCCACTCAACATAAAGTCTTTCCGCGGATACCAGATGGGTCCCTGAACAGGTCGGTAAGGCGTTGAAAAGGTCGGAGGGGTCTCTAGACGATCTGAAGGGCCCATGGGTCTTTCAAGAAAAATATTGCAGTTGTCCAGAGAATATAACTGATTCAAAATTTTATGCCGCTCTGCGGCGCAGTTAAACTACGTATTATATTATATGCAGGTAAAAAATCGTGCCGTTTTGCGGCGCATTTACGTGTTATGTTGCTGGTTTCCTGTATGATTGGGCAAAGCAGTTCGCTTTAGCACTTTTTTTTTCAACTTTATCCGGCTTTCCCGGGCCAGTGTTGTATTATATTACAACTATATCAGCACATGTTAGTCACTTTACTACAAAAGTTCACCAAACAGGGCCTTCAAACACTCTGCAGTGAGGATCTCGCCAGTGAGGATCTCGCTTTAGCACTTTAATACCGCACTTTTAAACGCACAATAATATTTTTAGTTCCACACCATACGCAATAGGGCGCATTGATGAAAATGCATATATGCATAAGACTCGGAATTTTCAAGACGCTCCGCGGCACAATTATTTTTACAGATTCAGGTATTGAGCCTAACAAATATTCGAAGTTACTAAAGCTGATTCCAAATCGGTGTCGCTGGTTCCAAAGTTGATATGGCAGTTTGCGTACTCCAGCTACTAAAAGTTGGTATGGCCCATACCATACCTATTATATTGCATTCTTCATTCTTGTAACGTGTCTTTTTATCTGTTTTCTTTGGCCCTTTCAACGCATGGGAAGGAGGTCTTTTTAACACTCGAGAAGGGCCCGTGTCGAGGCGGCCCCCCCCCGGGACGAAATCCTGGCTACGTGCCTTGTCCGCTGTCCAGATTGCTGTAAATCATCGGTCACCGACATAACTTGGCGTCGCGTTTGGCCACGACGAACTTGAGGTCTGTCTACCTATCCCTTGATGCATCGATTATCGACATAGCGTTTCTTTGGAAGCACCGCGGTTCCCACAGTTTCTACCACCAATTTACAGTTTCTCATTTCACCTTGTAAGCGGTTGTATCCTACTTTAACCGGTGATATCACGTGCGGGTGGGCACATTAACTAAGTGGCCCGTTGAACACGCTGCGATAAATATGTCCCGAGGCGAGCGGCGATGCCAGGTCACGGACGAACTCCGGTCATAGGCTGTGAGATGACTGTAAATTCGGCGGTGACACGGACCGCAGACCTGCAGCGTCAGCGAAACTTACACTGATCAACCATCGTCCGAGCTACCGATTAGAGCTGAAAATGGCTGTCTGACACGGGGCCGGCAATAGGTGTCCCCTGATACGACGGTTAGAGCTGAAATGTACCCGTTGTACCGTCACCGTCAGTCGGGCGCCAGTAATGAACCAACCAGCAGTGGCACACCGCGACGCTGTCTAGCGCTGATATTTGCCGTCAAACGACGGCCGACATGAAAACGTCATGAAAAGTGCGTGGAGAGGAGGAGCAGTGAAGAACTGATCCTTATTTTGAGAGAAACCCAACAGTCAACATCCTGAGATTTACAGGCAGATTTAATATCCGCTCGTGTGGATTTATGCAACTTGTGTTGCCTGAGACTTAACTCATTGAAGATAATATTAAAACTGACGAAAAGTGGGGACATGCAGCACCTACCCCTGCCGTTTCTTCGTCTACTGACAGCGCCTGTCTTCCGGTGCGCCGTCACTGACGTCACTGACGGCCGTCAGTAAACCGGCGCCGACTGTCCCGGGTTCAACTCTGCAGGACCACCACTATTTAGTCAGCCATGTTAGGATCCAGGCGAGATGTTTGGGCTTACGGACTTCTTCTTTAAACATTTGGCGCCCATGACAGCTGAGAGGGCAGCCCTTATCGTTCCGCAGTTTGGCGCTTGATGGCGGCGGTTTGACGGCGAATCGAGAGCGACAGAAGCAAAAAATCAACTAAACCTGCGATACAATGCAAATATGGAAACATTAATTCATGAGGTAAGAAACAACAACCCTCAGGCTTGTAGTGCTTGGAACCTTTCGAGATAAAAACAACGAATACCTTCTGCGAGCCTTCTTCATGACATGAGATCAAAGAACTTCCACAATTCATTGCCAACTTCCCGTCAAGTTTGCCATCTCTAGGCGGCGGTTTGGCGGCGGTTTGGCGGCGGTTTGGCGGCGGTTTGGCGGCGGTTTGGCAGCGGTTTGGCGGCGGTTTGGCGGCGGTTTGGCGGCGGTTTGGCGGCGGTTTGGCGGCGGTTTGGCGGCGGTTTGGCAGCGGTTTGGCGGTGGTTTGGCAGCGGTTTGGCGGCTGTTTGGCGGCGGTTTGGCGGCGGTTTGGCGGCGGTTTGGCGGCGGTTTGGCGGCGGTTTGGCAGCGGTTTGGCGGAGGTTTGACGGCGGTTTGGCGGCGGTTTGGCGGCGGTTTGGCAGCGGTTTGGCGGCGGTTTGGCAGCGGTTTGGCGGTGGTTTGGCAGCGGTTTGGCGGCTGTTTGGCGGCGGTTTGGCGGCGGATTGGCGGCGGATTGGCGGCGGATTGGCGGCGGTTTGGCGGCGGATGGGTGGCGGCAGTAGCGCCGGTCGATACCGTCGCGCCTGCAGACCCGTCGGCGCGCCAGCCGGCCGTCCAGGCGGCATTCCAGTCCGCCGCAGCGCCCCCGACGCACGTGTCACTAGCTGCTCTTCTCAGCGGCCGGCCTCCAGTCCCAGTCAACATGGTGCAGGTAAGGGTGTGGTCTGTTAAACCCGACCAATCACCCCATCGATTGGATACTGCATCCAGTACAAGCGACTTAGCTCCGGTGGAAATTATTAACAGGTGGCGAGATGAAAAAGGCTCTCTAGTGTACATAATGTCGCAAGACACTGCCACTTGGAAACTTGTCCTTCGCCCATCTTAGCTCAAAACTACCTCCACAATCTACCTCCAGTCTTCCATCCGAAATCACTGCTAAATCTCCGCCCTCGGGCCTCAAGGAGCTCATCGGTCAGATTGACCCCACTACCGCAATGTGATGTCAAACAATAGAAACACTGGCAGCATCATAGCAGACGGGTCGGCTTGGACCCCTGAGGCCCCCTGAGACCCCCGCCGCCGCCGACGACGACGACGGAGTCTCCTGGGACTTTGGCAGACGATCAATATATCGGCCCAAACTACACGCCCCTGACCCGACCCCGCCACATTCTGGCAACGGGCTTTAAATGACCTGACCCGACCTCGACCAGCAGCGTGGCGTCGACCCCGCCAGCGCCGAGATCTACCTGAGCTGACATGATGTCCAGCTCAGGCTTAGCCGTACCGAAGCAAGGCCGCGCGTCTCGCCACAGCGTCTGCATTCTCCAATGAGACCTCTCTCTGACCAGTGCAGTGTGGACATTCTGCCTGACTGCACCACCTGCCCTCAGTCTGACCAGTGACCGTCCTGCGTCTGCCCTCAGTCTGACCAGTGACCGCCCTGCGTCTGCCCTCAGTGTGAGCACTGACCACCCTGCGTCTGCCCTCAGTCTGACCAGTGACCGCCCTGCGTCTGCCCTCAGTCTGACCAGTGACCGCCCTGTGTTTGCCCTCAGTCTGACCAGTGACCGCCCTGCGTCTGCCCTCAGTATGCCCTCAGTGACCGCCCTGCGTCTGCCCTCAGTGTGAGCACTGACCGCCCTGCGTCTGCCCTCAGTGACCGCCCTCAGTCTGACCAGTGACCGCCCTGCGTCTGCCCTCAGTCTGACCAGTGACCGCCCTGCGTCTGCCCTCAGTCTGACCAAGTGACCCACCCCTGCGTCTGCCCTCAGTGTTGAGCAGTGGACCGGCCCTGCGTCTCTATGCCCTCATCTGACCAGTGACCGCCCTGCGTCTGCCCTCAGTCTTGACAGTGACCACCCTTGCGGTCTGCCCTCAGTGTAGCAGTGGGACCGCCTGCTTTGCCGTCAGTCTGCCCTCAGTGACCGCCCTGCGTCTGTCCCTCAGTCTGACCAGTGACCGGCCTGCGTCTGCCCTCAGTCTGACCAGTGACCGCCCTGCGTCTGCCCTCAGTGTGAGCACTGACCGCCCTGCGTCTGGCCTCAGTGACCGCCCTGCGTCTGCCCTCAGTCTGACCAGTGACCGGCCTGCGTCTGTCCTCAGTCTGACCAGTGACCGCCCTGCGTCTGCCCTCAGTGTGACCAGTGACCGGCCTGCGTCTGCCCTCAGTGTGAGCAGCTGACCGCCCTGCGGTCTGCCCTCAGTCTGACACAGTGACCGCCCTGCGTTGTCCTGCCCTTCCCAGTCTGAAACAGTGACTCGCCCTTGCGTCTGCCCTCAGTCGACCAGTGACCGCCCTGCGTCTGCCCTCAGTCTGAACAGTGACCGCCCTGCGTCTGCCCTCAGTCTGACCAGTGACCGCCCTGCGTCTGCCCTCAGTCTGACCAGTGACCGCCCTGCGTCTGCCCTCAGTGTGACCAGTGACGGCTGCGTCTGCCCTCAGGTGGACCAGTGGACCCGCCCCCCCACACCCTGCGTCTGCCCAGTGTGAACCAGTGACCGGCCTGCGTCTGCCCTCAGTCTGAACCAAAGTTAAAAACCCCCGCCCCCCCCCCCCCCTGGGCCGTCTGCCCTCAGTGTCGAGCACTCAAGTGACCGCCTGCGTCTGCCCTCAGTCTTGACCATGACCGCCCTGCGTCTGCCCTCAGTGTTTGAGCACTCCAGTTGACCCGCCCTGCGTCTCCCTCAGTCTGACCAGTGACCGGCCTGCGTCTGTCCTCAGTCTGACCAGTGACCGCCCTGCGTCTGCCCTCAGTGTGACCAGTGACCGGCCTGCGTCTGCCCTCAGTGTGAGCACTGACCGGCCTGCGTCTGCCCTCAGTGTGAGCACTCTGTCTGACTGCACCACCTGCCCTCAGTCTGACCACTGACCACCCTGCGTCTGCCCTCAGTCTGACCAGTGACCGCCCTGCGTCTGCCCTCAGTCTGACCAGTGACCGTCTGCCCTCAGTGTGAGCACTGTAAGGATGTACAGGACGTGCCGGCTGAGGGCGTCAACATCTCAGCAGCATGCGAGGAGTGCGGAAACGAGGACGAGAACTGGGTCTGTCTCACCTGTTACAAGGTGAGCGCCCAGACAACTCGACACATTTCGCATGGTTTTGAAGCATAATGCACGTGATATGGGTCACTTCAGTCACGTTACCACCGTTGTTGTCTCCCCGCCCCCGATCACGGCAATGCTGATGGCTGCCCAGGGACAGCCCCCCCCCCCGACACCCCACAGCAAACGGCCGTCATTACCTGTATGCTCTGTATCGATCGCGGGGGCCGCTACACACAGCCACAGTGGCCACACCGGAACCGGCAGTGGCACACAACATTCCTTCACTAATAGTGGCATCAACGGATCGACATTCCAACGTGGCACGCTACGACCGTACGACCTCCACAATCTACCTCCTGTCTTCCATCCGAAATCGCTGCTGAGTCTCATGGGAAAGAGCTTTCCCTCCCATGGGAAAGAGCCCGGTCTGAGATTAGTGCGAATGAATACATAAACAAGCAATTTCTACACGTACGAAACTGGCAGCTTTGAAATATGTAACATTGCGCTGAAAAAATTGTATCGCAGCTTAGAGAAAGAGGCATTTCCCTTTGAGCGAAAGTTCGGTGATGGCTTCTAAAATTCACGTTAGTTTGTCTATTTGAATGCTTTTGGTGCATTTTTTATGAACACCAATTGATACTTCAGGTTGCTGCAAAGTCTATGAAGTTGTTTTTTTTTTGGGGGGGGCTGGTGAAAACTGGCTACGAGTGTGAAGCGCATATGCAAAAAGTAAATGTGTCGGTCTCTCTTTGTGCTGCTGTATTACGTATTTTATGTCACTCAAGTGATAACCGAAATTTTGCTTAAAATTAAGTTGAGTGCCCTCTTCGAAAAAGTCGTCATTAGTGATTTGCCTACAAAATGCATGTCGTATTGTTTGGTATAGGGCGAGTTGCACTGTTGTTGAGATTGGGTGGCAAGTGTTGGGCACCTTATACACTCCGTCCGATCCGCGCAGGTGGCTAACGCCTAACTGTTGTACGTGACGGGGAACAAATCAACCGAGCGCCCCAGTTCCAAAGCTGCGCAGACGTACGGGAGGTAAAAGGGGATAGGAGTTAGATAAACCCACCCGTGGGTTGATTGTTTAAGATAGAACAAATTCAAAATGGCCAAAGATGCAATATAAAATATAGATTCCAATCATCAACAACCACCATAGGGCCGGACACAAGATACCACCACAAACACGGCCCACGGTCTTCCTGAACCTGTCCGAGCACTCCTGACCGTGACTTGACCTCTGCGGAGCTGACAGGGCCAATCGGGAGGGCTTCACTCATCGCGCTAGTTCGGCTCCCAATTCTGGCCCAATTCACGCCCGAACACATCATTAACTCCCACCAGGAAGCCGCCCTGATCACGCCATATTGAAAGGAAATCCATTCCCCACAGCTGAGCCACCAAAGTTGGCAACAAAGAAACCGTAGATCAGGAGTTCAGTTCCCTGCTGCCGACAGCACCAGGGCAGAGCAGCAGAGGCTCAGCAACCCTCCATCCCACACAAACACACAACCCTCCGTCCCACACAAACACACAACCCTCCGTCCCACACAAACACACAACCCTCCAAGCTCACACAAACACACAACCCTCCAGCTCACACAAACACACAACCCTCCGTCCCACACAAACACACAGCCCTCCGTCCCACACAAACACACAACCCTCCGTCGCGGCCACAAGCACAATCAACCCTAGCGGCGTCCACACAACACGACAGACCCTCCGTCGGCCACACCAAAACACACAGGACCTCGAGCGTCGCCAGCACAAAGCACACAACGCCTCGCACCGCACACAACATCACAACCAGCTCCGTCCAAACAAAGCACACAAACGCCTCCGTCGCGCACATAAAACCACCAACCCTCGTAGCCACATTTCTTAAACACAGCAACCGCTCGGGCAACGCCACAAAACCGCAACACAACCCTCGCATTCCACACAAAACATAGCAACCCTTCCAGCTCAGCAACAACACACAACCCTCTGGCAGCCACACAAACAACAACCTTCTCTGTCTGTGTCTGTCTGTGGCCTGTCTGTTGTCTGTCTGTGTCTGTCTGTGTCTGTCTGTGTCTGTCTGTGTCTGTCTGTGTCTGTCTGTGTCTGTCTGTGTGCTGTCTGTGTCTGTCTGTGTCTGGTGCTGCGTCTGTCTGCGTCTGTCTGGGCGTCTGTCTGCGTCTGTCTGGCGTCTGTCTGCGTCTGTCGCGTCTGTCTGCGTCTGTCTGCGTCTGTCTGCGTCTGTCTGCGTCTGTCTGCGTCTGTCTGCGTCTGTCTGTGTCTGTCTGTGTCTGTCTGCGTCTGTCTGAGTCTGTCTGAGTCTGTCTGCGTCTGTCTGCGTCTGTCTGCGTCTGTCTGCGTCTGTCTGCGTCTGTCTGCGTCTGTCTGCGTCTGTCTGCGTCTGTCTGAGTCTGTCTGTGTCTGTCTGTGTGTGTGACTGTGTCCATCTGTGACGGGTGTGTCAGAGTGTGTCGTCTGACGCGTCGTCTCAGGTCGTCTCGTCTCTTATCAGACGCTGTGCGGCCGGTTCGCTAAGGAGCACATGCTGAAGCACAGTTCCCAGGAGAACCACCAGGTGGTGCTGAGTGCTGGCGACCTCTCCACCTGGTGTTACGCCTGCGACTCCTATGTCGACAACTTCAAGACCCAGGCGGCCAAGGACAACGCGCACGCCAAAAAGTTCGGAAAGTGAGCGAAGAGTCCGGACCCTCGCCACCGTCCACGGCTGCTCCCCCCGCCGCCGCCGCCGCCGCCGCCGCCACCGCCGCCGCGGGGCGGGGCGGGGCGAGGCGGGCCGCCACCCCGTCCCACCGATCAGCACCACCAGTGGTCAATCTGACCCGAGGCCACTTCGTGCACTGCGACCGGTATAAACGGCGAAAACAGGATGTTCCGCGACAGCAGCGAATACATATAACAGAAAGGTAACGCGTCGTTTGACGGTGAAAATGACACTTAGAAGCTGTTATCGGCCAGCAGAAATGACGAATACTCTGCAGTGATGGCAGCGAAATGATTTGAAAAGACTAATGAATGTGCCGCGCCCATCACAGACTTTCACTGGCTCACTAACACCAGTGTCCCAAAATTTGTCGATTTGGGTGGGAAATGACCCCCAACTGTTACTAATTTTCCACTCTCATTTTCCATTTTAGGAATTAATTTTCCAATCCAAAATTATGAATTGTGATATTGATTCTGATATAAATAAATATTTACTAAAAATACATAATTTCAATGAAAACTATCGCTTTTCATATTCAAAACAGTAATGAATATCTACCATTTTCTATATAATTTTCCAATCTCATGGTCTTTTTGGGCTCAAATTTCCCACTCGGGACACCCAGGCCAAAATGGAATCTTGGGACACTGAGTAACACGGTAACATTATGGTTCTGAGCTTCTTCATAGGGCTTCCTACCCCGATAACGAGATAATTTCAAATAACCGCACAAGTCTAATCAGCGTGGGCGATACAAGATGCGCCACGGACGGATGGACACTACACAGCACGGATCTCGATGGCGAGCCGGGGGCAGCTCCGGTCACACGGGACAGCTCCGCTCGACTGCGGCAAGTCACCGCAGACCACTGCAGTACTCAGACGCAGCTCAACTACCGACATGCCAGCACTGGTCGCATCGGAGACGAACGTGCCACGACAGCAGTCAGTCACCACAGACCACTGCAGTACTCCGACACAGCTCAACTACCGACATGCCAGCACTGGTCGCATCGGAGACGAACGTGCCACGACAGCTGCAGTCGGTCGGTCAATCGAGGCTGGCAGTTAATGGTTAATCAGCCAAAAACGGAATTATAGCCTTATGTATGTTGTTGCTGTATCCTTATTATGTAAGGAACAGGAGGCACAACTACGCACTCGCAGGCTCCAGCCAGGCAGGTAGATCGATTGGTAAGCGGTGTGCCTCTGCGTTCAAACAGTCAGCCCCATAATCACAATCATAACCCCCGGCCCAACAACACTCGAGGAGCTGGCCTGTCCAACAGCGGACGGCCGGCACCACTGCCTGAGGCCTATTCTCACAGCGAAGAGTGCATCCGGAGCGGCCCAGTTTCGAGGGAAGCGACGGTGGCTCGTCGACAGCCGGACGTAACGATCGGCCGGCAAACTGTGCCGGTTATTGATCGGCGGAACCCCTGCATCGTGCATGACTCACGTCTCAGACACCCGCCCCACCCCACCGCAAACACCCCGCCCCACCCCACCCCACCCGCACCCACCGCCGCCCGCGCCGCCCGCCCCGCCCCGCAGCCGGCCCGCCCGCGCGCCCCGCCGCGCGGCACCCGACCCGCCGCGTCACCCCCCGCCCCGCCCGCCCCGCCGCGCCCCGCCGCGCGCCTCCGCGCCCGTCGCGCCCGTCCCGTCGCCGTCCCGTGCGGCCGTCGTCTGCCGTCCCGTCCTCCCGTCCCGTCGCGTCAGCGTCCCGTCCGTCCCGTCCGTCCTGGCGTCCGTCCCGTCCACGTCCCCCCCCCACACCGCTCCGCAACGATCGATCTGTACCAGGTAACAGGCCAGACAAACAACGCCATCATTACAACGCCTGCATTCCACAGGCTGATACATAGGGATGAGCATTGGCATATGGAGAAAGACAAGAAGAATAAGAAATTGTATGACCAACTTGGCATTCATGCGATATGCACCATAGCAAATGAGGGACACCGACTTAGCCTTCTTTCGTTTTGTTTTCTTCTTCTTTCTTCCGTATTACCATACGTCAGGCATTGCAATGGGGGACGAATGTCAAGAATGTGAGCAAGAATCTCGAACGTAGCTTGTGCTCCGAGTCCCAGTAACTAGCAAAATGATAATTCAATATTCCGCAAAATAATGGCACTGCAGTGCATAGTGCACAGCCGGCATCGTTTGTTTCCCTACGTCGATTTGGTAGACCCCGGTTAAACAAAGCGCAGTGCGGAGCTCGCCGAATCAGACCTTACCACCCTGACGGACGGTTTGAATGTCATGTGAAAAAGGTTAGCTGATGCTCCAATCAGACCACAGTGGGACGGTAGCCAGTCTGTTAGACAACAAGAGCCGCTCACAGTGCGGCACATTTCACCCCAACCCTAACATGAGGCAGAATACTTAGCAGACGTTAACTGTGGTCCATAATTCCATCGGATATCTGAACGCAGCTATTAACGCGAGACAACGAGAAGCAAGATTGGTACGCTAGACGCAGATACAGTACTCTTTTCAAGTCCTACCAATCAATTTACATCCACCAAAACGGCAAAAAACTAACTAGTTAATATTATTGCAATGAAATCAACCGATATGCACCATAAAGTGAAGCGAGAGCTTAGTTCTGGCATGGATGAGAGTTCTGGTAACGGAAGGTACGAGAGGAATTAAGTGTTAACTGAAAAATTAATGGCATGAAATATCTTGTCCATAACCAAATAAGGTGCTACAGGACTCTTTTCTTGGTACCGCCAGTCGTTGCGGAACCCCGTTGTAGGTGACGCTACAGGTCAAAACACGAGTGTACGACACGTCCTATAGATGGCGCTGCGCTGTGCTCGCCAGACGGGCGACCCCGGCAGTAAAACCCCGTCATAATATTTGTACTATACTATTTGTTGTATCAGTCTTGAAGACCGATACAACACAGTTTCCACCATCACACTGGGCCCGCGTCGGTGCGACTCTGAAAGATAGCCATCGATACACTGTCCTCTGAGGCAGAGAGCGGTGGAGCCGCCGGCCCAACTCCCCCTCACCCTCCCGAACCTCTACCGCAAGATCAGCATCGCACCCAGGCACGCTACTATTCCCCGTCCGCCGGCCGACAGGGCAGCAACTGACCTTTGGCCCAGCCCATGGAGTTGACGAGCAGTGGCGCAGGGTCGGTTTCGGGCCGCTGCCGGTATGTGTTCACCAGCTGGTGTACGGCTTCCATGTAGCCGAACGGGTCGTTTGCCACAGACACCTCCCCCAGGAACACACTCCTGTCAGATCGAGCAGACAATCCAGTCAGGTCTCAACTTGGTAATACGCCAACAGTCAATGTGACTCAACTGACATGAGACACCGGGAGGAGACTTAAAAAAACAATTCAGCACTGGCGCGTTACGGATACATGAAATCGGAGCAAATATTAACGAAAGGAGTTTTAGGATATTCTGATGCATGACAGGATATGGCAGCAAACGGCAACGCATTCTCTAGCGAGCAGGGACAGCTTGCCTGCTAAGACCAACAAATGGCACTGGGTCACCTGATATGCTTTGTTAACCGTATGAAATGGACAAGCCCATGACGACTTGTTACGCACCATTACCAGACGCTTGCCTAACCAACTGACTGATGCATATGACATACCGTCAACACTTACCTGACAGGCTTCGTGAGATGTGTGAACCAAGGGTCTTTAACTCGTTAACACTTACCTGACGGGCTGCGTGAGATGCGTGAAGGACGGGCCCACGAGGAACGTGTCGACCTTGACGAGCGAGAGGCAGGCACACGGCGTGAACTCGGTCTGACCCGGGTCCACGTCCAGCACGTACACGTGGCGCGACGTGTTCAGCAGCGAGTTCAGCACGTAGTACAGCCACGAGGACTTACCCACGCCTTTGCCGCCGGCGAACACCACGCGAAGCCGCTCTGTGGAGAACAACCAGCAGCGTCAGAAACACATGGGGATGACAGTTCAGAGGAGTTAAACGAATTGATGCAATATGAAATGACAGATTGCAACTTAAGTTAGCAGCGTTCTAATAAATCGACACTGGTCTAAACAATCGTACTTGAATCGCAAATAACAGCAAACACACCAGCTGTCCAGCAGACTGCAGTGCATAGCTTTCAGCGAAACCAGAGAAACTTGGTGAGCTGATAGACGACTCACAAAGGTACAGGCACGCCTCACACGTCAAACCATCCACGTATACCACCCCAAAACCTGTTCAGCCTCAGTGAGTTAGCCTCCCTCCCCTTCCCCACACACAGCCTCCCATCCTGCCCGTCAGACCAAGAGCAGCTGACACCCGTGACCACTGACCTCCGCCAGCTGATCGCGTCGTCAGCTGCTGCGCGCACTCCTCCCACTCGGAGCTGGTCACGTGAGAGTTCAGCTTCAGCTGCTGCATCTCGGCGGCGTCCCGCGGCAGCCGGCAGCCGGTACGCGACAGCAGCGCGTCGTCGTCGCCGCCGCGCGGCGTGAACGTCTCGCCATGTTGCGCCGACAGCAGCGTCAGCAGGCGGCTGGGCAGGCGGCGCAGCACCAGCGCACAGCCGGCCGCGCGGCGCAGCGCCGCCGCCGCCTCCGCCGGCAGCGTGGAGAGCTCCTCCGGCGAGCATTGCTCAGTGGCGCCCTCTGTGACGCCCTCTGCAGGACGCAGCGCCGGTAGCGCCTTCACCCGCAGCGCGAACACGGGCAGGAAGTCTGCGCGCGCCGGCGTCAGGATGGCACCTTGTAGGCGGACGGCGCCACGCAGCACCCGCACCTGGTAGGCGCCCCACAGGTGCAGGCAGAACTGGGGTGCTGTGGTGAGGAGCACTGAGTCGTCGTCGACCGGCAGCATCTCGCTGAGGCCGAACTGGGCCATCTCAGCCGGGTCAGACAGGGCAGGCGGAGTGGTCAAGGTAGACAGCTCAGCGGTAGGGGCCGCGGCCGCGGTGTTCTCCAGGATGACACAGTCGCCATCGTCGCTGAACGTGCAGTCGTCAATGATGACGTCTTCCCCAGTGTCAGAGGATGGTGGGGAGATGTTGGCGGGCGTCACCAGTGATGGCACTGCACTAGTGAGATTGGTGGTGTCAGTTGCTGAAGGGTCATCATCGCTTGAATGAGAAGGATCCTGTTCCACCAAGACTTCATCAGCAGTGGGATTTGGAGTTTTGTCACTGGCGGTCCTACGTCTCTTCAGACCTTTGCCCTCCAAATGGCCGATGTCGGTGGGAGGTTCTAATATGGTACCAGGTGCTTCTGTATCAGTTGGAGGAGAGTCTGGGGTCATTTCTGCAACAACTGCATTTCCTGACAGCCAAGGGTCAACATAATTAGGCATGTTCTTTGAATTCTTTGGCTCCTCTTGCAGCCATACAGGTATCCCAAGTTCGCTGGAGCTGGATGTTGATTTTTTGGACTTAGTTGCTGTTTTTATGGGCTTCCTGGACATAATCCACAAAGAAAATGGATATACTATTAAAACTGGGATCAATTAGGTTCTCTTGCAGTCTTAAATCCATGCACCAATATGTACTGATGTTGCACAAAGGTAATCCCTGAAACAAACATGAATTTGTGTTATTGCTAGTTAGTAGTTGAACTATGGATAAGGAACTATGGAACTATGGATATGAACTATGGATACCCCACTACACAGTGCCTGGTACTTGCATACAGCTACATGACAATTTAGGTTACCTTCTTGAATACTTCAGTAAATACATTTATGACATTTACACCAGTTCAGTGTCAGTAGAAAGCTACAAGACATTAAGACATGTTCTAATGTTCATCGCCAGCTTCTACACCATTCACCATCCACAATCACACTGTTGTTCAGCACCTTTAGTTGAATTTGTACTAAAATTAAGTTTTGCATATTGTTTTGTTTAAAAATCCATAAACGATCGCCACTAAAAACAGAGTAAAGATGTTATCTAGAATGGCGTACCAAAGATAATAAACCCCATACAAACAATGTAATATAATTATTGAGGTTCTGTTTGGCAGCTGCTTTCAGCGCACACAAGCTGTTTTCTATTGGCCAGCATTAACCATATATGCTAGCGTTGTAATATAAGGGTAATACTTCTTGTAGTGAAAGCTCTCTGGTGAAAGCTGATAATTTTGTGCTGCCAGCCTGATATGGGCAAATTTGGAATATTTCAGCAACTTAAGTGAATCTGGAAACAAACGAATGCAAGACTTTATTCCAGACCTCAGTGGTCCATATCTGGGTTGCATAATTACAAACAGTTACATAAAGTGAACACGGTGCAGCTCAGGTCACTCCTTGGTCATGCTGTGTGTACAGCCGACCAATCCAGGAGCACCTTATTCTCTGGACCTTGATATCTGAGGCTACTCCTGCAGAATCCTTGATATGATACCATTGGGGCACATCCATCCCGCCGCCACATAAAAAACCATATATGAAAGTTTATGAATGATGGCGAAACCAGGAACATTGAAAATAGCGGCATGTGAAACTAGTACTATCAATTTTGAAACGAATGGTCCTCTTCAACCAGGTTATGGTCTAGTAACAAACTTATTCATTGTTCCTTTCTTGAATTTCACCACCAGTGGCGCAATACAGTGCTGAACAGTGGCACGAAAACAGAGTCAACTTGGTATATACAACTGCACATGTGAAAATTTCCGTATACTCATGTGCAATGGCCAAATAAACTCCTATTCCTGGTCCTCCAAATGTTCCCCCCGCACATCACTAAGATCACTGGATATAAAATGTCCTAAATAACTCTTCATTCTCAGAACTTCAATCTGTTTCCCCCTACCTGGAAGACTGGAGTTTGTACATTTTGGAGCAATCTAGAACTGCAGCACATTACAAAGCTTTTCAATGCAACAAGTGTTGAATGAAGTATATGGCTTATTTCAGAAAAATATGTTCTATAGACCAGTGTCAAGAACTCCACATTGACATGACCGATGTGAGCAGGCACACTCCCTTTAAAAGGCTTAGAGCCGAGAAATGGTCCACTCCAGAGGTAGGTATGATTCTGCAATCCATTTTCTGAATTTTTAATCGTGCTGTCAAAGTATCTTAACCATAATTCGATAGCATATATATCATTGTATGCAACTCACCTCTAAGCGTGTTTTTTACTAAGGCAAAGGGCTCATTCTACAACACGTGCGAATATTTTTAGCAGAGTTTACAAGAGGAATGTCTCAAGGCCTTCATATTTGTCTTAGCTATTGCTACCAAATGCAGTAAATTTGTGCGCTTCCTCTGCTGTCCTTCGGAAATCAGGAGTTTTCCCCACGTGGCATGAAGTAATCTTCATCCTCAAAACAAGTAGCATTACTGTCGGACTAGAAACCGACTCAGAGACACAGTGTCATGAATCGACTCATGAGTTTCCGCGCCATTTTAAGGGGGCCCTTTGCTGAGGGGGGAGGGGGGCTGGGGGTTTCGTTCGTACCCTCCCTTGCCGAAAGTCTGGCTAGTGGCTACGCCCGTGGCTGTAAGTCAGACTTGAGTCGAATCAAAACAATTTGAGTATGTTACAACAAGGACGTAGTTACCCAATAAACATTTTGATGTCGGGCCGACGTCGAAAGATGTCGGCATCTCGAAAGCGGCATGCCGACGTCGGCCCCATGTCAGCTACACGTCGGATATGTCTGCTTATCCGAGGTCCAGCCGAGGTCCAACCGACGTCGGCAGATGTCGGCATCTCGGCAGCGGCATGTCGACGTCGGCCCGATGTCGGCTACACGTCGGATATGTCTGCTTATCCGAGCGGCATGTCGACGTCAGGCCTGCAGGATAATAGGTCGGGCCGACGTCGGCTGGACCTCGGCTGGACGTCGGCATAAGGCGGACATATACGACGTCCAGCCGACGTCGGGACCACGCAAAACCGACGTCGGTCTGACGTCGGCATGTTTACTGGGTGAGAGTGGGGGGGGGGGGGGGGCACTTCGCCCCCCGAGCAAAAACCATTTACAATAGAATCAAGTTAGATTCCTTCATTCATTCTGCTAACGACATGACCGTCGACCCCCCCCCCTCCCGAGCGCGACCCGTTTGACGACTAGGGGCTACGTTCCTGAATCAAGTAATATTAATTATACTTGTGATGATGAGTCAAATTAAGTCGACTCAAATTTATTTTTGAGTCGTTTTTTTTTTTGTTAAACAGCACTTGAGTCAAGAGACAAGTATTTTTACGAGCACTTGGGTCAAGAGTAGAGTTACTTTTTCGGCTGAGTCAGAACTCAGACTTGAAATGAGTAGACTAAAAATTGAGTCGTTATACAATGGAGTATATGCAGGTCACCAAAATATTGAAAGTTGTATGTGCCCGGGAAACAGTATGATTTTCTGATCATGCTGATAACTTTAAATGTTTTATCCGAGGCCTACAACATGCCTTAAAAACATAATTTAAGTGCGGCTGGCGAAACTGCCATCTTGCGTAAAACCGTACTACCCGCTTCAAGGCGGTTGTGACGTCACAGGCTACCACTTTTAATGATCACGCTGTCATGGCTTGAACAAATTAGAGAACTCGCTTATTATTCTCATATAGATTCTAAAAATACAATCAAATGCTCTTTCTTGTTTTTCATTTTTTTGTTTCATTTGGTCGCAAAATAATTTGTGCATGTAAAATGTTTATTTATTTAGTAGCCTAAACAAGTTTTTCGCTTTTCCTGATAGCTCCTACACATTAATGCAGCCAAAAGTGGAACCAAATGAAAATATGCATCTAGTTTTATTTTATACCACATGTTTTTTATGTCGAAAAACTATAAACATTCCACAATCGAGGCCTCAAAATATAAGTTCTCTATCTCTTAAGCATGTTATGCGAAACTCAGCTTACTCATAATCTGTGGACGTCACCAACTCAAGTACGGTTAAACGCTCTTTCTTGCCTTCTTTCCTTGAGGCCTTATTGCTACAGAAAGAAGGGAGTAGTTATGAAAAATACTTATTATTTTAAAGAACTAGAAATATTCCCTCTTTCGTTTGGTGTATTTTTCTCACAACGTGCATATACTCCATTGTCATAATCACTGGTACTTTAAAACGAAATGCACATATCGACATGCCATTATTTTGTAAATCCGATACAGTCACAGATACATATAAGGCCGCTCCAGACGAGTGAAAAGTTAGCAGCCGATTCGAGACATTCGATATCACGCATTCACTGATTTACATGTCTATGTAGTGACAATTGCCTGATTTGAGACTTCGACACAGTCGATACATTTGTCAAAATGGTATTGAGCAGAGCCGATCCTAGAAATGTATCGAATGCAGTGGCGTATTTACAAATCCCCAAGCGGGACCAAGCCCTCAAGGGGCGCCAAACCCCCTGTACATGAGGGCACCGTCAATGTTGTTGAACGGAGGAAGGTGGCTCAGTCAGATATATTTCCAAGGGTGCCCTACCGACTACCACACACCTCCAATCAGGGGCGTAGGAATTTAATTTTGATTGAGGTTGCACCTGGGCTGACCATTGTGACACTATATTTTTTTGCGGCGCAGAAATTATAAGTCTTAAATATATAGCAACTCATGTGGTTTAATATTTACCTACCACAAGCCACTGTTTACAAACTATTGGTTCAATAGGTGGCACTTTCTCAGATACTAAAAAACTATCGGCTTAGTCACCTTAGTTTTATAAGAAAGTACACCGGGCCTTTTACGGGCTGTGTTACGCCTTTGCACCATGCAGATCAGTCAAACTAGGCGGCATTTTTTGGTATTTCTTTATTAGTCTTGACTATATTATTCCTTTAATTTTATATTTTTTTAGTATATAAGCTATATTTGTTCTGTATGAATATTCTTCTTTTTTAAACACATTTAATCCGAATGTTTTGTATGGATGGCTTTCCGAGGTCAGGACCCCCGCTAAGCAGAGCTTGTTGCGCAGGTCCTGATTTCACCACCCGATTGCGCAACTCCTGTTGACCGGCAGAATTTAGAGACGAAATTTGTACGTGCCCGGACACGGTCCGCCCCGCTTACTGATGTCACATGGCCTGGAATTCGACCGCTACCACCGGCCCGCGGCCATCTCAGCCAGGAGCAAATAGCGAGCGCCGAAGCGACTCGAACCCGAGCTGCCACTACCGGGAATAGGTCCAGAAGACCGTTCGCTCTCCCACTGAGCTCACAGTTCAAATGCATGATGTCAACCTTTGCTCCCACCTGACGTCCCAGCAGAAAAAAGCCGGACAGGGGTCGAAGAAGGAAAAGTGGTCACCAACAAAATTACGGATCAAAACGGTCGCCGGTATTGACGCATCCAGAACGGGTGACGATATATTTCGGAGATAGATGCCGATACATGTATAGGGTGAACGGGTGGCGATATATGGCAATACATCATGCTGGCGATATAAAGGGTTGCGATCAAAGCGGTGTATCGCTCTTTTAGCTATCATTTTTGCTACTTCAGGTCCGCTCAAAAATTCGCCCCCCAACTTTAAAAGTTCACCCCAAAGTATAGGTTCCTACTTCCTACGCCCATGGCCAACATTGTACCTGATGCAAACTGTACCGCAATACTCATGTCTTCCTGAACCACTCCCACAGATGGCTCTGCACATTGCGCCTGATGCTACTGTATCGCAATACTCATGTCTTCCTGAACTGCCTTCACAGATGGCTCTGGCAACAATTACAACACCTGATGCATAACTGGTAACCGCAATACTAATGTCTTTCCTGAACCACTCCACAGATGGCTCTGCCAACATTTGCGCCTGATGCATACTGTCCGCAATACTCATGTCTTCCTGAACCACTCCAACAGATGGCTCTGCCAACATTGCAACCTGATGCATACTGTAACGCAATACTCATGTTCTTCCTGAACTACTCCACAGATGGCTCTGCCAACATTGCACCTGCTGCATACTGTACGCAAATACTCAATGTCTTCCTGAAACCACTCCACAAGATGGCTCTGGCCAACATTGCGCCTGATGCATACCTGTACCGCAATAACTCATGTCCTTCCTGAACCACTCCACAGATGGCTCTGCCAACATTGCGTCTGATGCATACTGTATCGCAATGCTTCCCACGCCCTTGTATCTTGATTTGCTAATTTTTTAGGATGTGCCCAATTATTGTAATCTCTGGGTGTATATTCTATCGATATTGCTCCTTATTCCGTACCACCTGTATAACGGGTACATCGCACTAACACTACGTGAACTGCAACACCTCGCCACGCGGTCCTCACTGCTCACTGCTTATGATCCGTGCTCATTCCACTCGCAACTCCCCGCAAGCCCGCACAGGCCGTCAATAAAAGAGCGACCCTGGCTCCAACATAGGGCGGTCGGATCGGGTCTCAGCAAAAAGTGGTGAGATTCTAAATGTTTCCAACTTACAAACAAAACTAGACTTACAATGACTTCAACTGTGAGAAAAGGACAAAAAACGAGGAGCATGGCTTCTTTATGTTATAACAGAGCCTTCCTTTCAGGCATGGAAGCCACTTTTGTTACTTTTTTAAAGTTGGGGTTGCACTTTCATTATTGGGGTTGCACTTTTTGAAGTTGGGGTTGTAGCTACAACCCCAACAGTATAGTTTCCTACGCCCATGCCTCCAATTACGGCGCCCTCCGATGCGGCGCCCTCTGAAGGCGTCATCCCACACAGCTCCGAAGGTGCTGAATTAACCTCCGAGATACAACTTTGAAATCGCCCTCCCACGCGCCTCCAAAGGCACCCTCTGATAGACCTCTGAGGGTGCCCTCCCACATATCTCCGAAGGCGCCCTCCGATACATCTCAGAGGGCGCCCTCCCAAATAGCTCCAGAGGCGCCCTCTGTGAGACCAGAGGCGCCCCCGCCTCACAATCAGCGAAGGACGCCTTTGGAGGTATATAAGGAGGTCCCCCTCGGGCCTTGGAAATATGTATCTCATATCTGAGGGTGCTTTAGGACTATGAAAGAGGGCGTCTTCAGGTGTTTCGTATCAGTGGGCGCCTTTGGAGGTATGTGGGAGGGCGCCTTCCGAGGTATATCGGAGGGCGCCTTCGGACATGTATTGGAGGACACCTCCGAAAGTGAATTCGAGGGCGCCTTTGAAGGTATGTGGGAGGGCGCCATCGGAGGTGTATCGGAGGGCGCCTTTGGAGCCTGTAGGTATGTGGGAGCCTGGGAGGGCGTCTTCTAAGGTACATCGGTGGGCACCTTTGGAGGTATGTAGGAAGGCGTCTGCAGATTTGTATCGGATGGCACATTGGGAGGTATATGGGAGGGCGGCTTTGCAGGTATGTTTGAGCTGCGCCTTCAGAAGTGTATCAAGGGCGCTTTCGAAGGCATGTGGAAAAGCGTTTCCATAGGCGTATTGGAGGTCGCCTTTGGAGCTATGTTGGAGGGTGCCTTCAGAGGTGCATCGGAGGGCGCCTCTGGAAGTATTTGGGAGGGCACTTGGAAGGTATGTAGGAGGGCGCCTTCAGAGGTGTATCTGAGCGCGCCTTAAATTCAGTGGAATGCGCCTCATATTCAGTCGCCTATTCAGCCGCCTTCAGTGAATGTGAAGCGCATTTCATGAGCCGAAGGCGTGCACCTTCGGTGGATGACGGCGCCCTAAGTGCATGAGGGCGCCTTCGGTGCCCAAGGGGGGGGGGACATGGTGCAGTGACCATCACCAGTGACCCCCCTAAATACGCCCCTGGTCGAATGTCACAAATTGGCCACAAACTTAGCACATTTAGAGAATGTATCGAATGTGTCGAATCTTTCCCTCTCGAGTCGGTTGGGAAAAAGTGTCGTTTCGGCGAATGTATTGCATGTATAGAATATACATATTTAATCGGCTGACAAAATCATTTTGATGAATGTATCCAATGTGTCGAATGTCTCAAACCAGGTTTGCCATTAGTATTACATAATACATATACATGAGAATGTATCGAATGTCTCGAATCGACTGCTAACTTTTCTCTCGTCCCAGGTACATTTAAAGACAATGCTGACAACTGCGACAAAGTGCAGCTACGGCTACGGCCGACCGAGTTCGGTGACATGAATTACTTTGTGAGAGTGAGAGATGTAGAAATTACGATCTATGATCAGATGTAGTTACGGATCATACAAAATACGAAGCTCGCCGATTGTCATCGAACACCTAAATAGATGTGCTACAAGATGCTAAATTGAACGTCGATTGTCCTCAAAACGCTTACGACTTAGTGATGGCGTGGTGTGATATATTGTTATATCGTAACAATGCAGCGCATCTGACTGAAATATTAACACAAGCGGTACATTGCACGAATAATGGCAAGCATAAATACACACTTCATGATTTGCCGTAAGAGTCCGCTTCTGTCCGCGGAGCATTTGGACTGAACTCGGCGAGCGGGTTCAGGTCTGATAAATCGTCGAGCTCCTCTGGCTGACTCTTTTCATCATAGCGCGGACCCACCACCCACAGGCCATCCACATCGTAATGCGCCCGCGCCTTGCTATCAAACAGATGCAGTGCAATGTTCACCATGTCCATGGCAATCCACTCGCGCGACGACTGGCCCTCGATGCGCGGCACCGGATCCGACGACGACCGCTTCCGCTTGTACAGCCTCTTGAGGAACTGCGCCGTGGCCCGCATGTGCTGATACGAGCGCGCCGTGGCTAGCACCATGTGACCAACGTAGGCGTGCTCCTCCGGCAGGCGCAGCACACAGATGTCCTCCAGACCCTCCTCGCGCAGCACCTCCACCAGCTCCTTCACATCAAACACGCCGGTCTGTCCGCGCTCGGCGCTCCAGGCGTCCAGCGGGTCCCAGAGCGGCTCCTCGTCGGCTGGTGCCACGCCCTGCTCGGCCAGCTGCTGCTCCTCATGCACGTCCAGTATGACCCGCGGCCGCTGCCGCAGGTCCCGGTACCGGCTGGCCACTGAGCGCGGCATGCGGCGCTGTCCATCGTCCTCGGAGGCGGACAGAGCTGCTGACCGGCCCAGGCGCCGTACACAGCAGGCCACAGGAGGCACTCGTCCGGCCAACCGCGACAACTGGCGCCACCACATACTGGTGATAGGATCTGATGGAAAACAGTAAACAACTTCTTACAACACGACAACACCTTACAGACCTGTAGCCCAAACAACGTCTCTGTGTGCCTGTGTGGGATGTCTCATACACGGTGGTTACAATGCAAAATGGAAGGCAGAGATCACCAGACAAATGGAAGGGAGAGACTTTACCAGAACAAAATTGAATCCAATCAGGCAACTTATTTCGATTAAAACCACAAAAATACAATACAAATCCACATAATCAATTACACACATAGGTATTCAGTGTTGAAACAGGTGACCACTGACGGATACAGCCTCCCAATATGGGGGGTGGGCTAATTTCGCTGTGGGACCCCGAGTCCTTGACCCTGGGGGGATGGGGGGAGCGGGGAGGGTCGAGTTCTGAAAAATATCATGCTATCTAGTGTAAATTGATCAATGTTAACTTACCTATACCCAAAATACGATTTATCACCGTATTTAGTGCACTCAAATACCTAAAAGATGAACGCCTGTACGTTATCGTCACAAATGGAACTCATGGCAGCTACTACGCGATATTTCCTCCTAATGGCCTGTAATTTGTGTACTGCTTACTGCGAAAACTTGCTTTATTTGAGATACAACGCAGGGGAATTCTTACTCGGTTATTAGCTTTCCTAATTATTACGCGTTTTTACTTTTAAGAAGGCCCGCCAGGGCCCAGAGAAGGGCCAAAAACGCTACTTCCACGTTAAAACCCAACCTATCAGAGATAGTGATTTGGGACCTTCACCAGTTGACGCACGCCGGTCGAAAACAGTGCTGTTTCGTCTATCATACCGATCGGGCCCAAAGAAGGCCCACCAGGGCCCAGAGATGGGTAAAAAACGCTAATGCCACGCTGAAACTCAGAACCTATCAGAGATAGCGACTCGGGACCTTCACCAATCGACACACGCCGGTCGAAAACGATGACGTAAGATATTTCATATCGATCGGGCCCAAAGAAGGGTGAACAACGCTAAAACACTGGCATAAGCCGCCGCGTAATCGGCCCGACCGACTCGAGTGACATCTTGCGGGAGAATTTCTAAGCTTTCGAGCGGAGCCTCCCATTGTTTTCGCTTTAAGTTGTTTTGCCGTCGCACATCGATCCGTCGATCTGAACTAAATCGATACTTTTAACTAAATTGGTTTTGCAGCGTTCTTTTCAACTTTTTAAAAAACTTGCGCAATTATAAGCTTCATGATTGTAAGCAAAATACATTTCATCATCATCATCATCATCATCATCAGCATGTTTATTAAACATAAATGAAGTGACATTGTGAAAATAAAGCAGAAGGGTACAAAAGCAAAGCTTAAAATCAAAGCACCCTGTCTGTAAACAACATCAAACAAAAGAAAAACGTGTAAACTGCGACCGCCGCCACGGCACAGCCCGCCCAGCTTCGTCCAGTTAGCCAGCCTCCAGTGCGCCCCGCCGAGGAGGTCACGTCCCACTTGCAGTCGAGGCTTAAATAAGGCAGTTAAGTTTATGGGAGTTTAGTAGAGGTCAACAAATCTGCCTGAGTACGTATGAAATTTTGGAATTGGAGGGCCACCTCCCGACCACCATCGCTGCTGAAGACCTGTACCATGTATAATATTTGTAGGTTGATCTGAAGCTAGTTTATTTCTTACGTCCCAAGTTTAAGGATTGATATATATTGTAAACAGCAGGCCTTTCTTTGTCGGTAAATTTTTGGGCATGAAAGAACGTAGTGAACTTGTATTTTCTGTATGATGTCCACAATCACACGCTGGCGAAGATGATTTTTTGAATGCGAAATAAAGTTTGGAATTTAAGTGGGACATATTAATTCTAAGTCTTGAGTGCAAAATATTCCCCCTTTTTGGTCCCAGTGAACAGTAAGGGGGTGGATCGGGCACGCCCAGCCGCTCGCAAAGCTGTTTTTTGAAGTTCGAGTGTTGAGTTTTCTTGTAGTTGTTGTTAATTCGTTCCATTGCTTGCTTGTTGTTTGAAAAAATGACCTATGGTGCTGATGTTGTGTGGCTGGTTATGTTGTTTTTGGGAATTGGCGTTTCTAAAGTTCTCTGTTGGTGTCTTGGGGCGCATGTTTGGTAGCATGTCTCCTGATGTATTTGTGGTGATTTGTTGCCCTGCATTGTTTTAGTTTAATGGTACAAGTATTAATCTGTGTATGTGTCGTCTCGTTGTCAAGTGCTGTCCCATCCTACTTCTGCCAGTAGTTTTTGTCGGGTGTGTGTTCGATAAAGTCCGCCAGTGACAAGTCCTCGCAGCTCGGTTTTTGTAGTGTTTCCTAGTCTAGTTTTGCGGTCTTGTATTGTGATAAGTCCGTCATAGGTGGCGTCGCAGTAGTCAAAATAGGGTCGTATGTAACTTTGTATATTTTGGTCAAGGAATGGGCCTTGTAAGTGTTTTGATATTGGGTACAGAGGACTGAGTGCTTTGGTTTATTTTTTGGCATGTGTTGTTTGATGTGTTTGATGAAATCGGAGGTCAGTGGAGAATGTCATAACCAAGGCTGTGTATGACTTGTTGTGTACTGTATGAAGGTCGCCTCCGAATCTAAGTGTTGGCGTCTGGTGTTAAGCGTTTTGTGAGAATGTCTGTTGGATTGTTTTTTGTGGTTGTTGAAACGTGATAGCCATTCTTGACCAACCTATATATTTTCGTCTAGGTCACGTTGGCAGAGTCTGTTGTGTATGTGAAAAGTCGCTGTTGTGTGTGAGGCGTAAAGGAGGTGTCGTCAGCAAAAGAAAAGAATCTCGTTCTGCGTCCGGTTGGAGAGTCCGTTAAGATAGACGAGTGCTAATAATGGCTCAAGTACAGAGCCCTGTGGGCATCCTGCGTTAATGGTTACAGTCGCCGAAAAGGTGTCTCGTATTTGTACTCGCTGTCGTCTGTCTTGTAAGTATGATGATATCCAGTCGTAGAGTCGTCCTGTGATTCCAAACTCTTTTTTGCATTTGTCCAGGAGTCCTTTGTGCCATATCTTGTCGAATTATTTAGAAATGTCTAGATATATAGCTGAAAAGTCACGTCCTGAGTGGAGTGAATTGTATAAGTTGTGTGTCAAGGTACAAGAGTTGCTGTTGGTCCATGACTCTTACGATAGCCGCTTTGTTTTGTCTGATAGAAGAGAGTGTTTCAGCGCGAAATGATTATAATAGTATTCTTAGTACAATACTGTAGCGATTTTTTCGAACACTTTTGAGAGGGCCGAAAAGTATACTGATTTGGTCGATAGCAGGAATAAGTCGGATGGTGAACCTTTGTTTTTAAATATCGGTTTGACGTTTGCTTCTTTGAATTTATTTGGAAATATTCCTGATGATAAATATTTGTTAAACAACTGCGCTAGTGGTTTTGAGATTAAAAGAACAATAAGTTTGAGCAATTTGACAGGTAGTCCATCAGGGCCAGTAGATTTATTTGAATCAAGGGAGTTCAAAATTTGAAAGGACCTCACTTTCGAAGTATAAATATTGTCTATAGTGGGTACTGGCAATTCCATTTGTGTGTTTGGGTGGTGGTTCGTGGCCTCTGGAAGTTGAGAGTGGATTGTGCAGCGAAATGATTATTTAGTAGTGTTGCCCTTTTCTTTAATCGTCGATTATGAATATAAGTTTTTTGTCAGTATGAAAGGGGAGATATTGTGTCGTCTCGTGTCCGTTCCTAAAATGTGCGTAATGGTTTGGTGATATTTTATCAGGGCTGGTGTTTGTGTACAGTAGTTTTTTAAACTTGGTTTTGAAATATACTCGTCTTTTGAGCCGTCTATTTAAAGTTGTTTACCTGATTTTATTTGATACCGATCCTTCTTTCCCAGTTAAACTCTTCTTTCGAGTTTGTTTTGGCGAGTTTTGAATATCTGTCTCGCTTTCGATATTTTCGGCTTTTAGCTCTGAAAGTTATCCATGGCTTTTGTTAGTTTGATTGGTTGTGTCGAAGGGGGATTTGCGGCAGCGGCGGGCGTTGTGTATTGCAGATATGAAATAATTACGGTTGCATGTTTAATATCCGTATTCATATGTGCGTCCAATCAGTGGTCAATTAAAAGAGTGTAAGAAGAGGAGGTTTGGCCTTGTAAAAATCCCAATGTATTTTGGTCCGTTCTGTGTTTTCCGGAGGCGGTGTTACATCAACTGTGGCATATATAAGGAAAGTGGTCAAGATTTGAAAACAGCGGAAACGTCCCACTATTCATGATGAATGTGACTGTTAGTTGTATAGATGAGATCTCGGCAAAATTTTCACAGGTTATTGGTGATTCTGGTTGGTTGTTTTAAATAGCTGTTGTAGATCTAGCGTTTCTGGTTATGTGTTTTAGGTTTGTGGTCGTAAAGTTGTGAATGCCGTTGTGTTTTGATATATTTCGTGATCCAAGTAATATTTCCAGCATTAAGATCCCCTAAATCGAGTGTGGCTGTCGGGTTGTGAATCTGTGTTCGAACATACTGATTCTGTTAAGCTGTCCAGTGAAGTTGGTCCCAGCTGTCCGTCGTTAAGTTTTTGGTGGTAAATACAGTGCAACATCACTACCTAATGTAAAGCTTCGAGTTTTGATTTTTGGACCCATAATCCACTCTTCAATCTTCCTATTTCTAAACTCGGGTAGTTCTTTGGAAGGTAAGTGATGTGGTGAAATATAAATTGCTACGCCGCCGTCCATGTTCTATTTCTATGGTCGAGTCAGGGGTGTATGGAAGCCTTCCAATTGGTATAAACTGCTGGCTATCGTGTCTTTAATTTAGTCTCAGAGAGTGGTCGCACAATTTTTATGGTCCATTGGGTTTCAATTCAAACAAATTGCTGAAGCTCGTCAATCTTGTTTTCCGGCGTAATACTTATTGATGTTAAATGTGTGCAATTGTTACATTGTGTTGTGAATGTGTTTGTAGAGGCCCCTGGATTTGTTTCGATGCCGCCTCATGATGAGCAATGTGTATATGTCTACCGAAACGTCCGCAAGTCTAGTCCCAATGTCTGTTTGAAAATAAGTTATGTTGAGTGTGATGTAAGTTGCGTTGTGCATGGTGTGGCTGAGTGTTCAGTGGTGGATTGTGTGTGACTAAGGTTATGCTGCGAAGCAGCAGGGAGGGCCCGATACCTTCCTGTTTTGAGATGGCAGCGGTCTCCGTTCTATCGATGGTCTCCAAATGGCGCAGGGGGTCTCGCAGAGCAACGTGGTGGTCGTTGAGCGGCCACGGCAATTTCAGATATCTAGGAAGTCTACCTGAACGGAACCTCCCCAGAGATGCGCCCGGAGACTGGAAATATAGGCACGAGTGAGCGTTCCTCGGCGGCGGCGAGCGACACAAGATAAATCAACAAAGCAAATAACTTATGAGACAGCACAGCAACAACAAATGCAGAACTGAACCATATGCCGAACTAATCTTATGAACTGACTGAACACAAAAAACAACAATCACAACTAATGTTATTCAATAATCGCAAAATCTGAATCAGTAATGAGAGACGGACACTTGGTTCGTCGCATACTACATGTTTGGTCACGTGCGATTACTGGAAACAATCATTCAAAGCAACTTAACACTGAGCGTACCGTTACACTGTAAGTAAGACATAACTAAATGATAATGTTCAACATTGAAGAAATAAACATAAGTGTGAACATAAGCCATGTACTTGGAGAATACAATGCCAGGTACGTTGACATGACTAGATTGCTGACATGACGTCGAAACTCCACATACACAATAACAATTTGCCTGAACAAATACACCTCGCGCTCGAACACACGGTACGCACATACACATTACTACCCTGGGTATCTATGACGGTCGAGAAAGACGAGAAACAGCGCGCCGGCTGCGCAGCCGCTGCAAAACCGGTCCACCAGCCGGGAAGCAGCGGGCGGGGTGCCGAGACTCTGCTGTCACAGAACGTACTGTCACCGCCAAAGGGCGGCGCCAGGCGAGTAGAAACGGCGAGAGAAACGGCGCGCAGCAAACGCAGGCCACACTCCGGACCAGTCACCAACGCGTTCGGCCGCGGCCGGCTCTGACGGCTGGTGTGTTCCTGGAAACGCTAGGTCGGCCGGGATTAGACTGGGGTTCACGCGGACCAGGCAGCAGCGGCCGGGCCAGGTATTCCTCCGTCGGCGAAAATGCCGCGGGTCCGGTCAGCAGGTGGCAGAACCGGGCTGCAGGGCGGGTTCCAGAGTAGAAAGCCGGGAGACAGAGGCGGGCTCGGTCAGAGCGGGGCCAGCCTGGCAGCAGGAGCGGGTTCTGGTCAGCAGGTAAGCTGAACAGAAAGCAAGGTCCGGTCAGGTCAGCCATCCAGCAGGGGCCGTCGGTCAGTCAGGAGTTCAGCAGGGGCCGGTCGGCCCGGTCAGGTCAGCTGGGTAGCAGAGGCCGGTCGCGGTCAGCAGGTCAGCCGGCGGCAAACAGGGGCCGGTCCGGTCAAGCAGGTCCCAGCCAGCTCTAGCCAGGTCAGCCAGGCAGCAGGGGCGGGTCCCGGTCAGCAGGTCAGCCGGGCAGCAGGGTCCCCGTCCAAGCCGTAGCAGGCAGGGGCCGTCCATTCAGCCGGGCAGCAGGGCCAGTCAGGTCAGCCGGGAGTTGGGGTGAGTCCGGTCAGGCAGGTTACCGTTGTCGTGGTCACCAAGTCCTCTCAGGATTGGACCGCAACAGGTCGTCTACGTTGCGGACCGGCTGGCCAGCCCTCGTCAACCCGCCGGTAGCCGTCAGCGTCGGCCGCAGCGCGCGCGGGCAGCTCGGGACGGCTCGGGGTCTCTGGGTTTTTTTTTTTTGACGAGCTTCATGAGTCTGATGACGACTTTGATAATGCGCGTTGGGCCGTTCTCTCTGATCCTGATTTTGAGTTTGCCGAGATCCCGACCACGCTGCGAACAGTTTTGTTTTCTTTCTTTCTTTGGCGAGTTGAAAGATGCGTGTGCTTGGTTCTCACGTGTGAGGTTGTCTGCAATGAGAACCTTGCCAAGCCATCTCAGCCGTCACTGTCGAGTCAGGGAATGGTCGTGGCTTTCTCAGTTCTCTCCTGGCATTGTACATTTCTTGGCGCTTAGGGTGGGTGGGTATCGGATGGATTTGATTGCGCTTTACAGCTGCATCATTTTTATGGTTTAGCACCCTTTGGTTTTGACGCTACGGCGGTGTAATTGAAGGACATATTCCAAATTGGCAACATTTATATTATAGGCAGGTTTCAACAGCAAAATATTGCATTAAAACCTCAATTTTCACATGCATTTTGGAGACGATACATTGGTCTACACATTGGTGTTTCTTTCATCGCTTCACGTCCCATAGATGCTGAACACTGATTTAAAACGTGACGTCATAAACCATGAATTTGCGCTTTAATATCCAGTAACTTTGCACGTGCCGCTAATCGACACATAGTGCATACGCCAGGCGGATCGTTCCTCTACACATCTGTGTTCAACCCGTGTTCTTGCGACTTTTGATTGCCGAGATATAGGTCCGGTATTGCAACGATATTTTGTAGGTAATTTCGTGAACGGAACAGGGTTGGGCACGTGCGCACGTGCAGTGTGACCCAGTTTGACCTCGCAACATTGCCTCAAACCACACACCAAATTTCCGCTTAATCGGTCCGGCCATTTCTCAGCTATAGCAGGATAACGTTTTCTGACACCCCAACGCGGCACGTGTCACGCGCCATGCTGACCCCTTACGTGAGACAAAACATGTCAATAACATTGAATGGGTCTATAAGATGGCAAAGACCACTTGTAAATTGGATGCGGGATTCCAAAGATATAAGGTTCTGAAAAACGTTATGGCCGGGCCGGGTCGGCTGCTGATATGTGATACAAATCCGGTATTCAGTGAGGACTCGCTGCACGCTTCGCGGTCGCTCGCAATAATTTTGGACCTGAACAATTGAACATCTAAGCATAGGTGGACGTTGACGGTTGAGTTAGGAAGCTGAACTCAAAGTGGCAGCATTTTTATATAATTAAGTGGTCATTCAGCCATCAGCAGTCAACTGAGAGTCACTGGAGAGTTGGCAGTCACCTGGCAGTCAATTAATACCAGAGTGTGGTGAGTGCAGTGGCAGATCCAGGATGTAGTTAAGTGGGCTCCTCAGGTGTAGATGGCCCGCTTTGGCTTTGGTGTACCCTTTCAACCTTGAAGGCAAATGTAGGCCAGGATGGATGCTTTCAGTTCAAAATTGGCCTCTTAAATGCCAAAGATAGATCTCTAAAAAAAATCACCATTGACCAGCCAGAATGGGCCTTTTGGAGGCCAGAGTGGCCCTTTGGAGGTCAGACTGGGACCTCTGGAGGCCAAATTGGACCTCTAGAGACCCAAAGTGGGCCTTTTGCAGGCCAATGTGTGTCCTCTGGAGGCTGAAGTGGGCCCTAAGGAGGCAGTTCCGCCTCCTTAGGGCCAACTACATCCTCCAGATGTGAACCCTCTGGAGGTAAAGGCCTGAGAAGGCCCCTGGGGAATCAAAGTTAGCACTCAGGAGGCAAGATTGAGCTCTCTGGAGGCCAGAGGGGTCCCTATATATTTCAAAATGGGCTCTCTGCATGGTACAATGAAGGAAAAAAAATGATCCAAATATCATTGGCCATGATGGCTCCTTCCAGCTATGAGGGGGAGAAGGATTCAAGGCTCAAGGGGCATGACATGACCTCATGCCCCTTTTCAGATCCAACACTAAGAGTGTTGACTGTTGGATGGTGGTCCAATTACTGATGGTCAATGCCAACTTAATGTCATGTCACCACAAACACACTTTCAGATTTGGCCTCCTGAACTGAGTTCCACCATTACACAATGCTGAGATCATTTTTGTAATCATTTGATCAGGGTTAGCTTAGCATAACAACTGTAACCTTAGACATATCCTAACCTCTTTCATGCCATCAGCAATCAGAATGTAAGCAACACAGACACACTGAAGCACTATGTGTCAGTACTCAGAAGATATGGTCTTCCCTCTGAAGTCACGCTCAATATCATGTCCGATTATCACTGAGTGACGTCTTTCCCAACTGGCAATCCCACTGCTGCCAACATGCCAGTTCAAGTTCAAGCCAGCCAGTTCAAAGACATGAGATATCACTCTGTGATAATCAGACATGATATTCAGGCTTCAGCACAACTCAAACTCAAGCCACAACCAAGATTAACAATAACATTAACAATTAAAAAGTAGAAGGTATAGACTCACAGTTGCTATGGTACACACTTAGGTCCAGCTTATTTTCTCCTCTAACGTACGTTTAATGGTGAATTAAGAAACAACCAATGAGCATTCAAACCACATTACTGAGAGCTTCAAATTGATACATAGGTGCATTGGACCCAACTTCTGGAATACTTTGCTGACATCGAACAAATTTTGGATGAGGGAGATTGTGTTGATGCATTTATCTTGACTTGCAGAAAGGCAAATTTGTACTGTTCCACACAACCATCCCTGCATTTAAAAGTTGAGGCAGCGGAATAGGAGGAGAGGTGAAGACGTGGATTAAGGATTTTGGCAGAATCGTGAACAGAAGTGGCCATTAAGGCACACTCTACCTGAGGAAGGTAATGGAGTGGTGGTACCGCAAGGAAGTGTCCTAGGACCCGACTTTGTTCCTGATATATGTCAATGACCTGCTGACAATCTCAACTCATGGGAAAACTATTTGCAGATGATGCGAAAATATATAGAAGTATTAAGAGTGATCAAAGATATAAGACATGTTAAAGAAGATTTGAACAAATTGCATTAACTGGAGTATAGAAATGGCTCTTAAAGTCAACAAGAAATAATGTAAATTCATGGCATATTGAAGAAAAATCCATCAAGTAATATACCTAGTGGGACTGTAATTGCAGATACAAAGATAGGAGAAGGACTTGGGTGTGCTGGTGACAAGTAACATGAAGGTAGCTGAACAGGCAGCAAGCGCAGCAGCAGCAGTAAATTCGATGCTCAGGATAATTTGTAGGGCCTTCACCTGACTGGATATGGAAACTCTCCCAGCTCTCTACAAGGCCCTTGTTCACCCTCAAATGGGGTTTGCAGTACAGGCCTGGTCACCGCAACTAAACAAAGATATAGCCAAACTGGAAAGAGTACAAAGGTGGGCAACAAAACTGATCCCTAAATTAGCACAACTGCCATATGAAGACTGACTTAAAATGCTTTAGCTAACAACATTAGAAGAAAGAAGACAGAGGAGATACTGATGAGAAGTCTTCAAAATCCTCAAAAAGGTCAAGAATAGGATAACAGAAACTTCTTGAACTAGATACAACCAAAAGAACGCGGTACAATACCCTAATTGAAAGAAGCATCAAGCATAGAACCAGAGAAAGCTTATGTTTTTCAACAGCAGAGTTGTCAACAGATTGGAACGAACTACCAAACTGCGTGTGCAAGTGCAACACTCAACATTTAAAAAACCGCTATGATAAGTTCATTTCCAACCGAACGAGACAGAGGCAGCATCCTACGAGCAGTCCTAGCTCCCTTGTCTCTTTCCTTAACTTCTAGGTAAGCAACTTCTAGGTAAGCAACCTTATCCATGGGCTGCTTTCAAACAAAACAACGTTTTCACCACCAAGCACTAAGCAGATTTTACTTAAAAACAAAAAAATGGATATGGTTAGCCAATACGTCAATATATATCCATTTGAAGCTTAGTAATGCGGTTTGAATGCAAATATTGCAATTTCTTCATTCTCAGTCAATCATATGCTAAACGAGAAAGAAGCTGGACCTAAGTATGATGATGATGATGATGATGATGATTTGGGCTTAAGGGTGCTTCAACTCAATGGTTATGTGGTGCCCATAGGACCTAAGTATGTAACATAGCAACTGCGGGGGGGGGGGTGTACCTAGTATCTACAATAACATGTTATTGTGAATTTTGGTTGTGGCTTGAATCATGCTGAATTTGAATACCACATCCGATTATCACCAATTGATGTCTCTTTCCTAACTGGCACTGTGCTCGTGCTGCTCCAGTCTTTTACTGACAAAGCACCTTACCAACTTGTAACTGTGAGCTAGATTAGGAATGCGTTAAATACATACCTATCTCAAATGTCTTCAATTAAATTATAAATATAAAATGTGCATGTTTTTTTAGGCTTATTGTTTCCTTCGTGTGTTGTTTGCTGTATTGTTTTGTTTTGAGTGATGCTCGTTATAACATGTACACTGTGATCGCGAGTTTCAACCAATCGGTGGCCACAATAATTGTCGTTGATTGGCTAATGCTACAAAATTTGCTGTGCGAATAATTTGAAAAACACATGAATAGCGCCGCAGATCGAAGCAGGCGCGCCAGGTCTGAACTTAAAAGTTGCTACCATATGTACTCAAAATCGGGATAAATGTAAAAATGAACTTACGGCTACCTGGGCCATAACTAGCCTTGACCATAACCTACTCAAAATGCAGCACTGGCTGTTCTAGGGGGGGGGGGGGGGGG
>VOPJ01014027.1:146974-162412 GCA_014673585.1 Semibalanus balanoides
GCTTTCGACTCCATTCAGCAGTCCTGTGCCACGACAGATTGAACGACACGTGTTTCCAGCCCTTGCCAAAATTGCCCGGTTGATCTCGGGTGCTGGCAGATTGCCTGGTTGGCCCCCCAGGGAGCCGGGAGTCAAATCACTCGCAGCCGTCCGCGCGTCTCTGCAGCTTCCGACATTGGGGCGGATGGCGTCCGACATTGGGGCAGCTGGTGTCCGACATTGGGGCGGCTGGCGTCCGACAGTGGGGCAGCTGGTGTCCAACATTGGTGTCCGACATAAGGGCGGCTGGTGTCCGACATTGGGGCGGCTGGTGTCCGACATTGGGGCGGCTGGTGTCCGACATTGGGGCGGCTGGTGTCCGACATTGGGGCAGCTGGTGTCCGACATTGGGGCGGCTGATGTCCGACATTGGGGCGGCTGGTGTCCGACATAAGGGCGGCTGGTGTCCGACATTAGGGCAGCTGGCGTCCGACATCGGGGCGGCGCGTGGTATGACTGCAGGGACGAAGTGGGACAGTGCAACCAGCATTTTCTATCTCGTTCTTGTGAGAAACCAACCCTCTTGCGCAATATTGCTATGCATTTTGAACTCTTCTCATCTTGGCAAAGTTAGATTCTTAAATTTATCCCATTAAGCCAAAGCCAACATTTTAGCAGAAAGACTGACAAAAAAATGGCGGGGTTATGATCCCTGCCTTCTGTTTCCCTGCGCCTATGTGAGGATGTGTGTGCCCGGGCGGGACGGAAGGTCTGGAGGCGGAAGACTGGCCGGCTTCACGCAGGGGCGGATCTTTGGGGGGGGGAAATCCAGCGACGTATTTTCACAAAGCTATTGAGCGGCGGAGGTAGCGGAACGTGAGCCGTCAGCGAAAGCTTTGTGACCGAGGAAGGCCACTTTTGTAGGGATGCCCCCACCCCGCTGGATCCGCCTCTGGCTTCACGGTACCTGTGAGAAGGATGGCGCCGAGCTGGGACCGTCTGCAGGCCCGGTGCCAGGTGCAGCCCTCTGTCGGCAGCTAACGAGAGTCAGGCGGCCTGTCAACTCGCGCTTTCAGGCTGCAATTGGGCTGCCATGACTAGGGTATTCAGTATTCACGACTCCAGTGATGTATTCGTCTTTCTGCTGCAGTGCTTTGAATTGGTAAATTGTCCGGGCGCTGCTCCTTTGGGAAAACGTTTTTTGAAATGTCCCTTCTTGGTAAGTGCTCCTGTCTTTATTGTGGGTGAAAGTTGAAGAAGTTTTAAGCATGACAGTTGCAATACATTGTAATCAAATACATTAACTGTGATTAACATAATTAATCCCTTAAGACAATTTACTGATTGTGTTGTTAGAATTTACAGTTGGTGGTCTTCCTTATCATGTTCGTTCGTTCGTCATATTCGTTCGTAATTTCTACGAATATTATATATTCGGATTTCTCATTCTAAATAAGTGCTGGTAAAACACTTGCCACTCAAGCTGAGCACAGTGATCTTATACTTTGTAACTTTTCTGACTGGTGGCATCAATCACTAATTTTGGAACTGAATGTAACCACAGGAAATCATCCATAAGTTTAGCTTCATTATCATTAACAGACAATGTTCAAGGTTTCCATTCAAATTTCGAAATCCGATGAAATTGTCTTGCATCTGATACAACTCTTCAAATCCCTCCATGTTTTGGTCGCCGCAATAAAATCATTTCAGTTCATTACTCCCCAAAAATCAATCTCGAAATGTACTCCACTAACCATAGACTTATTGGCGATATGTGACTGTTTTACTAAATCCCGCCTCATTTGTCTGTCTAGCCTGGGCTCTACTGTCAGCGGTTATTGACATACTTGGAGCTTCTATTAAATGCAAAGTTGACGTCCAATCTGAAGGGCTTTCGAACCGGAGCCTGTATTTTGACTGCAATGCTTTCGCGAACCGCTAAATCATAAATTCTTTGAGCCGGCGCAGATTTGTGCATTCGAAGGGAGGTGGCTCCGGGACGTCTCAATAGCAATATGGGTTCCGAAAAAGGCTGCGATACGACCGAAATTGAGAAAGGTTATCCAATGGTGACGGCTGGCTTCACCAATGGAAAGGAATATATGAATGAATGAAAAGGCAGCGTGATAAACAAATGATACGAGCTTTTAGAAATCTGGTAGAAACAAAGTCCTCCAAGTTGATGGCCTCAAACAAATGTTATATGCATGTGTCCTGAACCCGAACGACTTAACTCTTGTTAGAAAGTCCAAATTGTAGTAATTTTCACTATAAACCACATTATGTCTTTCCGGAATGTTGTCCTTTGGTAATTGATCGGTTTACCATTACTATCTACTTTAACCTGCGACTCAGCTGGTATGTTTCCATTAGCCGACTTACTGGCATCGGATATCCCACACTTGATCTCGGGACCTACTTGTCCCATTTTTAAAACTCAAACAACATTCGATAGCACTGTAAAATTTGTTGAAGGAAACCTAATATTGTTGACCTCAGGGTCACCGATGACGTTACAGGTCACGTAAAAGACAAAATATTTGACCTTGTCATACAAGTCTCGATGGATGGAATGGTCGCGCAAAAATGCTATATTAAACACATAAGCAGCTAAAAAAATAGGTAAGATTCGTGTGTCTGATGCTTCTAAGTACCATTCTAAGCTGTTGATGAACTTACGTAAGGTCAAGGTCATCCGAGGTCACGAGGTCAAACTGCAGATTACGGTCATTAAGCGCTGTAACATATGTGTATGGGTTTGTGTTTCGTCTAGAACGCAAAATAGGACATTGGAGCATTTTTCGTTCCATAAAAGTAAAAGAAAAAAGCAAATATGGACATGGGCGTCGCCACCACTGAGGACACTAGGGGCATTATTGTCCCTAGCAATTTTCAGCCTCCCTCATATGGTCCCATGTTTAAGTACACATACACCTGGATTTGTCCCTAGTAATTTTCAGATCGTGGCGACGCTCTTGAATATGGAAATGCATTTTCATGCATGGTAAAAAGTGATCCATTTTTAAAGGTCATAAGTCAGTCATTTTGGACGATATCACTTCAAACTTGGTACACATATGCATCGGACACGTCTCGATAGTATATATTCCGCTTTTGTATTATTCTTATTTTGGGGAAAGTTAAAAAGAGATTTCTCAAAACTCTGAATTTCAATCAAAAACGAAATCCATGATAGCAGTTTTTATCACCTCCAGTGAATTTCAGTCATTAGATATATAACAATTGTCTTGATAAACTTACTTGTGACGGCGTTTTCCGTAAACCGTTTATTTTCAACAAAAAAATCCAGAACATTAGCTCACTCTGAAACGTCGATTCCCGGCCTTGAAACAGATCATGACTCTATGTTTTTCCTTTCGGACACAATGGTGTCAAATCTATGAGAGAAAGGTATCTCATAGTTTGATGACGATAACTTGTTGGTTTAGGACTTACATATAACGAGGGGGCAAAACACGGTCCCCTCCAGTAATGCAGGTTAACGAAGCATGGAACACTACGTTACCCGCGCCCCGCTGGGGGGGCATAACGATCCACCTCCCGGTTTTTCTCAATAACTCAAAAACTATGAAGATATCGACTCAAAACCTGCAGTACCTTTTCTACAAACAACTACCCTTCATCCATTTGACGTCTGCTAAAAAAATGTTTGGTGCTTTGGGAGATAATGACGTTTTAATGACGTCATGTCATGACATTTTTGGTGGAAATACGATACATGTTTGAAAAATCGTAGAAAATTGAGTTTTAAAACACATGGTAAAGGAAAAGCAGCACAAGGAAGCCAATAACATTTTCTTGAACATCAGTATCTCGGATTTCCACACTTTTCAGTTTGTGACCCCCCGCTTTTTTAATGTATCACAAAACCTCATTTAAGATATTGCAAAATTAATCCCTTTATGTGAGATAACTAAGTATGAACGATACCCAAACCAAATTACAAAGTAATATATTTAATTTCACTGACTTATGGCTCCCAAAGTATTAGTAACTCGCATGACATATTTTTTTAATGTTATTTTACTCTTTGGATCAGATAGAGATAACTAAATGTCACAGTGTATTGATGAGACAAAACTGGGCTAAACGAATATTTTTTATTAGATTATTCCATTTCAAATTTTGACCTCATATTACCTGATTTAACCTTTTATGGTTTCAGGTTGTAAAAATGGCTCCTACTATCGAATTATACGTGAACAATAACCCATGAAACATGTGTTGCATGACTTTCGTAGACCTTTTGCCAACAGTGACCTTTTGTGATCCGACCTTGACATTGACCCTCTCTTAAAATTTATTTTTTGCTTATCGCGGGAGATTCATTATACATTTGAGAGCACTTTGTGCCAAAATAGTATCAATCAAAGGCTTTGTACGGAAAATATGGCCCCCAAAAATATCTTACTTTTGACATTTTACCTGAACGCAACCTAACATCTGACCTTATTTCGAAAAAATTCGCCTATGCTTTGGATGTGTATCATTGAGAGCTGTGATTGCCGTCCTTCACGTCTTGAGTGGCTCGGTTCGGAAGTAACGAGAGGCAATCTCCCCCCACCCCACCCCCACCCCCTCAGCTGGGTGCGTTCAGCTTGAGACCCAAGCCTGGCGCGGTTTAAACCAGCATTATTTCATCATCATTATGCAGCATTCTATTTGATGAGAGGATCGATAGATGGAACCCATTCGTTTCCCATGACAGGGCGGTGTCTGTCATACTAAATAACTGAATTATTTTAAGTGTTGCATGATGAAAGAAAAAGATGAGCGATGACATTTTTGCGTAGATCAGTATCCTAAACACCAGTGTATAAATTACTGACTGTACAGTGTACAGTGATACACGAGTGCAATGAATTGTATAAGAAAAAGTCCGCTCTTTTGCTTTTTATGTTTGCACTCACTTTTGTCTGCATTTAGCTATTGCTCTTCTTACTTTAGGAGTTCACCAGCATGGTATTGAATTTGCGCCTGTGCAAGGTTTTGTCAAGGGGATTGTTTGTTCAGCTGCTGATACAATTACGTCTGTTATGCGATAAATAACCTGTTCTGGCTTGTCACCCCGCTCCGCCTGCATGTTTTCGCACAAGTCGGAAAATGTCTGCCAATCGAGGCCTTATCTATCTTCCAACGAGGAAGGAATAAAGAAACTCCTTTATGTTGAAACGTTGGTGTAATAAAGATGGGATAATGATCGCTATCATGATATCTCCATCCACATTCCAGTCAAACCATGTTCCTGGCAAAGGAGAGCAAAGCGATAAGTCAATTGCTGACTGTGCTGTGATATGTGCTGAAATATGTTGGTTGGTTCTTGTTTAGCGTTACCAAATTATTTGTGGATATCTAGTCAACATTCTGACCTCGGACATTCAATTGCTGACCTTCCCACCAAATAGAACTATGGGCATTGAAACCCCCGAACATCAAAAAGGGGTTACGAAACTGGGATACTAGTGTATTTGCAATAGCCGTTTTCACGATGGCTTATTTTGCACGAAATGTTTTAAAACATTTTAAAATGTTTTAAGATGTTTCAGTGGTAGCCGTCTTCACGATGGGCTAATTTGCGAAAATGTTTTAACCCTCGCCGTATGGGACCGTAGGGCGAGGATTAAAACATTTTTACGCCAATTAGTCCATCGTGAAAGCGGCTACTACTAAAACATTTCAAAACATTTTAAAATGTTTTAAAACATTTCGCGCAAAATAACCCATCGTGAAAACGGCTAATAACTCATTTGTATCACAGTTCGGCGGAATAGATATTATTTATGCTGCAAATGTCTATTTTACTGCCGTTCAGGTAAACTGTGAACGCAACTGCCTGCAAATCTGTCTATAGGTTTATTTGAATATGTGTGTAATTATTATTGATGAAAGCGTTAGGTTTGAAGTTGTAGATGTCTTGTCGGTGAAAACCATGTTTCCTGTAATGATAATATGATGGGTGCCAGAACAGAAAAGATATTATTTATCTCGCTCCACTTGGAGGGGAGTCCTCGATGCAGTTCCACTGAAATATTGTGGACATTATTGGACTTTATTTGATATGTTCCCACCCGGAGATGGGCGGTCGAAAGCGAGCATGTTCGTCCCGAAGCCACACGGACGACAGGGCGAGTCTGTCACTCCTGGCGTGTTTCCAGTCTCGTCTCAGTAGGGAGCGTGTTTCCAGTCTCGTCTCAGTAGGGAGCGTGTTTCCAGTCTCGTCTCATAGGACCGGGTTTTCCCAGTCCGTCTCAGAGGGGGCGTGTTTATCAGATCTCGTCTCAGTAGGGGGAGCAAGGTATGCCCTATTCTCGTCTCAGTAGGGAGCGTGTTTCCCATTCTCGTCTCAGCATAGGTGAGCGTGTTTCCCAGTCTCAAGTCTCAGTAGGGGGCGTGTTTCCAGTCTCGTCTCAGTAGGGAGCGTGTTTCCAGTCTCGTCTCAGTAGGGGGCATGTTTCCAGTCTCGTCTCAGTAGGGAGCGTGTTTCCAGTCTCGTCTCAGTAGGGGGCGTGTTTCCAGTCTCGTCTCAGTAGGAGAGTGTTTCCAAGTTGCTCGTCTCAGTAAGGGGGCATGTTTTCCAGTCCCGTCCAGTAGGGAAGCGTGTTTCGCAGTCTCGTTCAGTATGACCGTGTTTCCAGTCTCTGTCTCAGTAGGTGAGCTGGTTCAGTCTGCGTCTCAGTAGGGGGCGTGTTTCCCATCCCCGTCTCGTAGGGGGCGTGTTTCCAGTCTACGTCTCAGTAGGCGAGCGTTTTCCAGTCCTCATCTCAGTAGGGGGGGCGTGTTTCCAAGTCTCGTCTCATGTAGGGAGCGTGTTTCCCAGTCTCGTCTCCAGTAGGAGCGTGGTTTTCCAGCTCTCGTCTCAAGCGGGGCCTGTTATCCAGTCTGCGGTCTCAAGTAGGACGTGTTCCAGTCATCGTTCATCTAAGTAGGATGCGTGTTTCCTAGTCCTCCGTCTCAGTATGTGGTGCGGTGTTTCCAAGTCTCGTCTCACCGTAGGTGAGCGTGTTCCAGTCTCGCTCAGTAGGGGGCGTGTTTCCAGTCTCGTCTCAGTAGGGAGCGTGTTTCCAGTCTCGTCTCAGTAGGGGGCCTGCGGAGGTTGATGCAGTCTGGGCCGGCTGGGCGGTGCTGTTCGGTCGCCTGTTTGTTTGAGTCGGACCCAAACGAATCGTAGCCTGAGGGTCGGACCGGTCGCTGCTCGAGCGGGAGCTGACTCGCCGAGTCACGGGCGGCTCCACGACCGAGCAGTCGAGTCACGGACGCTGACTCGCCGAGTCACGGGCGGCTCCAGGGCCGAGCAGCCGAGTCACGGACGCTGACTCGCCGAGTCACGGGCGGCTCCAGGGCCGGCGACGGGCGCTGGATGTGCTGGCCTCAGTGGAAGCTGACTTTGCTATTACTAGAAGTTTCAGAAGCGGGAGCTAGGGGATATCATCTGCTTGCGTGCTGCTGGTGTCGGTTTGTTTCTTTTCGATCTGAGCATATGTTTTGGCAGACTGGGCGGGCAGCATTTCCTCCACCTTGCGGCGTGCTCATTAACATTGATCGTCTGCAAGGTGAAAATGAAAAATTCTGGATTTCGAAAATTGCAAGGGTGAATTAGTATGTAGTAAGCAATTCTGAACAACTTTTAGGTTTTTAGTTCTTGGATTTGATTAATTCCGGACTACCTTAAATAAATTTTTCGGCAACACATTCGGGCGACCAAGGTCGTCAAGAATGTGAAAATATAATAAAATTCTTAATTTCGAAAATTATAAGGATGGATTCGTATGAAGTAAATAATTCCTAACAACTTTTCTATCTTCGTTTTTATCTGAATAGATCCTGACTACCTAAAATCCATTTTTCGACAACATGTTCGGGCGGCCATAACCGACAGCGCCAAAGTAGGCAACACGGACATTGTAAACGGCAATCATGTATTATTTGCACGTACACTACTGGTGATATAAAGCTGAATGCTTCCATGCACGACCAACAGTCAATATCATGGACATTTTGGCTTCTGAACTCGAATAATAATGCATAAACGAAAACCAACAGGCCCGAATACGGCTCATGCTTACTCCCCGGTTCAACTAGCGGGAGGAACAACTGAACTTTAAATATATCAGGCATTTGCTATCACGAAAAAGTGATTGTAAGTGGCCTAGGGGCTTTAGTAAGCCGTATATGAAGCATTAGTGTAGGTTCTAAATATATGCAGCATTAGAGCACGATCACGTTTTATCGGACGCTGCATGGGCGAGGGTTAAATCACCTATGCACACATAAAGAAGCGAAATCCGATGAGTTTGGATGATTGTGTGACTTTTTGTGATTTAGCCCAAACGAGTCTTTTTGCTGTTCTGGCATAATAATTTATCACGTCAAAGCGTAGTATGTGATGTGTGAGATAAACCACGATAGACGATATGACTATGAGACGACGATATGACTATGAGACGACGATATGACTATATCACTATTTCAGGTTTGGGTGCAACGATTTCTATTCAAGGAATACTGTTAGGGTCGGATCTGTCGGTCAAGGAGTGTACCAACTAAATGTTTTTCATATTCACCTAAAGTCTATGTAAACCAACTGTTTTTTAGTCGGAAATAAATTGCCTCACAAAATATTGAAATAGCTAAGCAGTGTGTAGTCACGTGGGGACCTGAGGGCCCGCGGTACGCCCCCGTGGGGCTCCGAAGAGCCCCGCGTATGTCTATTAGAGTTTCATGTTTTTTATCCGAAATAGCCTGAGAACCACTCAAAGCAGGCCACACTTTTCGTCTTCGAGCCCTCTGCAGGCCAGATTGAGTTCTCTGTACGCCCGATTAGGCCCTTCAGAGGCCAGAGTGTGTCCTCTGGAGGTCAGAGTAGGCTTTCTGGAGGCCACAGTGGGCCCTCTGGAGGCCATAGTAGGCCTCCTTGAGGCCACAGTGAACCCTCTGGAGGCCACAGTGGGCCCTTCGAAGGTCAAAATTGGCCCTACGGAGACCAGAGGGCTCTCTGGATGGAGGCCAGAAAAGGCCCTCAGAGTGCCATGATGGACCCTCTGTAGGCGATAATGGACGTTCTGGAGGCGAGAATGGGCACTCTGGAAACCAGGACGTGCCCACTGGAGACTGACAAGGAGCAGACTGGGCCCTTTGAATGCCTTAGTGAGTCATTTTGAGGCCAGAGCGGGCCTTCTGGAGGCCAGAGTTGACTCTGGAGGCCAAAGTGGCTTTCTGAAGGTCCCAGTGGGCACTTTTAAGGCCACAGTGGAACCCTGAATGCAAAAATGGACCCTCTATAGGCCAGAGTGGCCCTCTGAAGGTCAAAGTGGGTCCTTTGAAAGTCACATTAGAGATCAGAGTCGGTAAGTTAGATTTAGATTACAGAGATCAGAGTGGGTCCTCCAAAGACGAGAGTGGACCATTTGAAGGTCAGAATGAGTCTTCTGGAGCTAAGAATAGGCCCTCTGGGCCCAATCTTACCGAGTGCCGTGATCGCACCCAATCTTACCAATACCGTAGTGCAAACTATTGGTGCCCCAGCCTGCAAAACGTTTAAAACCCGGAATCGAGCCTGGGACATCCCGATCCTCAGTCTAGCGTTCTTCTGACTTAGTTATTTCGACAACCCTGAACGTATTGTTTAACAAGGGTACTAGCATTCAACAGTGCTTGTACCGAAATAAGACAGCGCAACTGCAACAAAATTTATACGTGCTTTGATTTGTATCTCATGAAAAAGCTTGACTTTGACCAAATCCAAGATTTAATGTTTAGTGAGGTTAAGATAGGCGCAGATAAAAAAAAACTGGGGGAGGGAGCATCACTAGAGGTCATCCGATCCCTAGAGGTTCAACGCCCCCTGGCAGACCCCCTCTCAAGAATTCCCCGAAAATAAAAAAAATATCACTGTATTGTACCACTATTTTTCAAGGGGCCCTAGATTCCTGAAATTCTCAAAATTCCAGCCGGCCCATTGAGACGCCATATATAAAGTTGTGAGAGTGATGAGGAACCGCAGATGACTCTCACACTCCAGGGGGAGCTGTAGCCCCTATATAAACATAGTATTTAGATACAACTGCCTAATTTCAATACAATATCTCGCTAACTCTACAATCTAGGAACCTGAAACCGGCACAAATTCTGGCAGAAAGCTGCGACGACGCTCCGCACCGCCTGCCGCTGGGCGCTGTCTCCGATTATTTATCAACAATGTTCACATACGGTTCCCGTTGCCTAGTAACGGGATGCACGTGTTTCAAGAACAACATATTAGCTGGGAGCCTGTGTATCTGCATATTAAATGCGAATAAGCATCCACAAGTTCAGCAAATTGGTAATTACAGCGATTTACCCTTCATCGGCGCTTGCTGGTCGGACTGCAGCCGTGTGTCCTGAGTACCAAACATGTTTTCAAAAAGTATATTTAAAGTAGTCAGAATGTTTGTGGTGTGGTCCGTGGCGTCGCAGTTCAGGCACTTGAAGGGAGCAGAGCATGGAGACCCGTCTTGCGGGGCTGCACCACACTTCTGGCAGCGTGCACTCTGTCTGCAGAATTTCGAGCCATGTCCGAAGCGCAGGAAGCTGAAGCAGCGTAGTGGATTCGGCATGAAGACACAGACTTGGTAGTGAGTGTGACCGGCGAGGAGGGTATCAGGCAGTTTTGTGGAGTTGAATGTGAGCACCAGGAGGATTGTGTTGCGTTTCTGTTCGCTCCAGAAATCATAACATCGTGAGACGGCGGATACTCTTCTGGTCGGAGTCCGTCCAGAATTTCCTTCTCGGACATGTATCGCATCTCTGGGGCGAAGATTGTTCCCTTGGTGGTGTTTCGGGCGTGATGGAGGGAGACCGTCACGGCCTTCTCACAGAAACTGGTGTTGTTTAGCAAGGCTTTGGTCTGACCGCGGGTCTGAGTTTTGACAATGAGCGAGCCGTTTGCCGGTGTCTCAATATCTAGAAGTGCAGTGCCACAGATACTCTTTAGATATTTCGTCAGCCAGAAAATGTTAACTTTCCGAAAAGAAACTCCTTCGTCCCTTGGGGTAATCACAACGACGGATCCAGAAGAGTTCAGGTGCGCTTCAGAACTCTCCACAGAGTGGCCAGCGTTGGTCGGGGACGAGCGAGGGTTGGTACCGGGAGCGGAGGCCTGGGACGAACGAGAGTCATTGCCGGGGGCAGAGGTCATGGACGAGCGAGGGTCAGAGCCGGGGTCAGAGGTCACAGACGAGCGAGGGTCAGAATTAGAGGTGGCAAAACGTGGACCCGAGGAACCAGTCTCTAGACCCAGTCTGGACCCAGTTGGTCCCAGACTGGGTCCGCCAAATGATACCGGGTAACAGACTGGGTCCAATACTTATTTTATGCTGGTTTTACGAAAGTAGGAACACTGATACGCAGGTTTCTTTGTGCTGTTGGCCAATCTGAACTGTATATATTTGCAACTACAAGAGTAATTTCACTTGAACTAACTGTAGAGTGCAGATTTGTCAATATTAGTTGCGAGACAAAATTTTGCTAGATGGGTCCGCTGGGTCCAAACTTGCATTGCATCGGGTATAACTGGGTCCACTTTTCAGTTTTTGGGACCGGGTCGAGTCTGGGTCCCAAAAATATCAGCTTGTGCCACCTCTAGTCAGAATCAGGGGCAGAGGTCAAGTCGTCGTGCAGCCGTGCCGTGCTATACACAAAGTCAGTGACTCTAAGAGCTTAGCTGTATAGGTGATTAGCAAGAGGTGTCCCTCTTGCCTCCGTACGCTCCAGCTCTAGAACACAGTACCCGCCCTCCCCGCCCTGCGTGATGCAGCGGTGACCAACAGTAACACGTGGGAGCCCACACTCGCAGCACTGGAAATAAACATAAATTTACTAATTAGATGATTGGAAATAGATACCTCATCAAACTCAAATGTGGTATGGTATACAAATCCTTGAGTGTTACCACATCCACGCGATTATGCTAACGCACAGTGTAGTGCAAATGTTCTGTCCACTTCATCGACACCACCTCTGTCTCTGTCTGTCTGTCGGTGCTGCACGCAGTGGAATCCAATGCAATTACTATAACCCTCGCCCCCGGTATCAGGGGTGAGAGCATAAATATTATCATTAGATTTCACTGCGTGCAGCACCTACAGACAGCACCGATGGACAATCTTGGCATTGAATTAAACGGGTGCGATTAACCCGCCATTGGCTGGGGGGGGCGAAAAACGCCCCCTTCAGGAATTTCGACAATAGCTTAAAAACTAAAAGCGCTATAAACCCAAAACTTCGGGTACCTTCTCCTACATCAATTTGATGTCTTCAGTGCATTTTTTTAATCATCAAATTTTGGAGTTTTATCAAATTTACTGAAGTCACTACACACGACTTTGACGCAAATATTAGCTTAACTCTAACAAGCTGTAAAAACACCATTCCTAAAGCAAAATGCAATAAAAAACATCAAAAGATAACAAATGACAAGGGGTAGAAAATAGCAATCTCAGATTTTGTATTTTGTATTTTAACCCCCAAAAAGGTCGGGGAAAAAATAAGAAAAATGCCCTCAAAATCAACATTTGTTATATTCAAAAAGTATATGTAAGAAAATCACAAATGTACTGTACTTTAAAAGCAATATCTGTCTTTTCATCAGTGCTCCCGAAGTATGAGTACCTCATGACGCCAATTTGACCTTAGCCTTACCTTGAACTTATACCGGGTCAGGTGTGTAAATGGCTGCTACAATCGAATTATATGCGTAAGATAACCCATAAAACATGTGTCGCATGACCTCTTGCCAATAGTAACCTGATTTGACCTGATCTTGACCTTGCTCTTTGCTAACAATTTCATTTTTGCTTATACGGAAAATGCATCATACCTTTGAGAGCACCTTGTGCAATAGTAGTTTCAATCTAAGGCTTTGGATGGAAAGCATGCATAGGCGTAGGAGCCGGGGGGACAGGGGGGTCAACTGCCCCCTCAACTTTTTAAGTGGGGGGGCAACGCCCCCAACTTTTGGGTATCAATACCTGGTCAAAATTACGAGGCATACGAGGCAAATTGCAAATAAAAGCGTTAAAACACGTGAAATGACAAGTTCTACGAAATGGCTGTCTCTGATAAAAAAATACCCAAAATTGTCATTTTTTAAACAAAACTGACTATGAAATAAAAAAAATGTGAATTTTTGCCCCCCCCCCCAACTTCAAATGAGTTCCTACGCCCCTGAAAGCATGGCCTAATAAATCAAATATCTGACATTTTCTTTGACCTGACTGTGACCTGACATGTGACCTTATTTGGAACATTTCGCGTACACTTTCGAGGGGTCTCATTGAGAGCTTTATATTACTGACTTGCGCGTCTCGCTGCGGTTATTGGTTCGAGATACAAGGGCAAATAGTGCCCCCCCCCCCCAGGCGTTCGGCTGAGATCCTAGCCAATGCCGGGTTAAGTAAGGCTTTTTCAGAATACTTTCCAAGCTAGCCTCTGGCAGACGAAAACTAACATCGCCACAGAGAAATGAAGGGTTTTATTCGATACATAGTGCACCTGTAAAGGACTGCTCTAACCGTTTTCACGAGGATTTATTCGCCGGGCGCATCGACATCGGGTTGCGTCGATTGAAGTGGACAGAACATTTGCACTACACTGTACATACACTGGATACTGCCATGAGTGCGTTAACATATACCTTAAACAGAGTAATTATCGCATGTTTCACTTGTAAAATAGTTTAATCCCAAATGGTTTGATTGTGGTGCAACAGTTACCTGGCAGAGCCACTTTGCTTCCTCATGAGTGGGTCGTCAACATTGATTCACGATTAGCTATTTTGAAATTTGTAGTTATAATGATTATAAAATTAAAGTTGAAGTAATGCATTTTCACAATAAACACATGTAAGCATATGTCACCCATCAGCTTGCGGCAGGCTGGCACTCATTCTGCTCTTGCCTCCAACTTGATCTCCCTCTGTCCATCCACAACCTACATCAAGCGGTAAAGCCCAGCACAAAATGTGGCACTGCAAACTTGCCCGCGGCCAGCAATTCCCGTCCCGACGACACTGCAGCTGGCTTGTGAACCGAGGAAACATACAATAGATGAGGTTACATCTCTGACCTCCGACTGGTAATGTCGGAGCTGTAACGCTGCAGGTTACAGCTTCGATAATTTATGGAATATAGAATACGTGTCTGCGTGTGCGTGAGACCATCTCACAGCCATTGGCACCAGCAGCAGCAGCAGTGGCGGCGGCGGCGGGAGCGGCGGCGGGAGCGGCGGCGGCGGGGGTTGGGATCGATATAGATGTTGGCTTGGTCGACCAGGACCACCAGCATCGCGCGAGGTGTTGACACCGCCGCAGAGGTCGGCACAGGGGGTGATGGCAAACTGCTGAACGAGAAGAAAGGCAGACAAAGATACCAGCGCGGTGGTAGACCTGATGCGTGAAACAAATGAAACCAGTCTGCAAAGTGAGGCCACGTCGTTCAACATTAGTCCTGTTTACATAGCACTAAAGAAATTCAACTAAATTTCAAATAAATTTCCTGGTACTCGACATTTTGTAGAATTTCCACTAGATTTGTGAATTTCCCTATGTTTTAAGAGGGATGCTATCCAGGGACGACAAATGTATCCATGTTAAAATCTACTTCTTTTGAGGCTCATACGCCTCGCCCATAGGGCGTATGCATGGTTTTTTAATTTTTTTCAAACTTTCCCTTATAAAACACTATATTCAATTATCGTTCAGAATAAAAAATGCTACTTCCAGTTTTACGAAGCATACGCAACATTTTTCATTTTTCACTGTTAAATCATTTTACCTATCAATACCTAGTAAGATGGAAAAGATAATAAACGATATTAATATGCATTTGGAAATTATTTCACCTACAACTGCTGTCTATTGCGACGCGTTGTTTTGATAATTCAGATCAGTTGGGGACTCTAGGGAAAGTATCAAGATCTTGACACCTTCCTGAGGGTATCAAGATCTTGATCCATGTGGGCGGAGCCTGCCATAGGCTTAAATGCTAGGTATCAAGAACTTGATCCCCATTTTTTGGGCATTTTGTACAAAAAAACTTTTAATTGCAGTAGAAAGCTTTGTGCAGAACTGGAAGCTGGACTAGAATGGTAAATTGCACATCTCTCCATAATTTTAAGACCACTAGGACACGAATTGACCCTTTTTGGCTTAAACCTCACTTGCACAATAGTTTAAGAACCTTAAGGTTCTTAAATTAATGTACAAAGTGAGATTTAGCAAAAAGGGTCCAACTCGTGTCCTAGATGGTCTAAATTGTGAAAGACTGTGCAATTTACATCTAGTCCAGCTTCCAGTTGCTGCACCTAAAAGCTTTCTACTGGCAATTAAGTGTTTTTGTAAAATTGTCCAAAATAGGATCAAGTTCTTGATACCTAAACATTAAGCCTATGGCAGGCTCCGCC
>VOPJ01014028.1:0-57531 GCA_014673585.1 Semibalanus balanoides
AGAACACGAAGCGTTCGAACGAACATACCTACCTAGTCTTACAGATGGGCCGAATTCCGTCTTCATCTCGCTTGTGTGCATGGGTTTCATGGATAAGTCCCGTTTCACTGCACTGATTATGCAAAAGTATACACTGACGATTTGTTGTTAATCAATACAGGGTCTACTAATATAGACTACGTGAAAATATTTAACACAAAGCTAAAGAAACTATCAACTGCCAATATACATAGATAAACACAAATAAATAATGGCACGTGAGTTGACTCCGAATTATCCCTGTATGTATGTATGTATGTATGTATTGGTGAAAATCTCCACATCGTGGCTCTTCCGATTTCAGAGTCATTACAGTAAACACAAGTATAAAAGCACAATAAACACGTTTAAAATCACTACACTCCCTGCAACGATTTTGTAAGAAACAGTTCAAACACAAATATTTGAAAGCCACAGAAAGGTGTAGTTTGTTTTACTAATAGTGACGAATACCTAACTAGAGCAAATGTTGTGGTGGTTCTCAAAGTGTTGTATTTCCCCGCATCTTCAACAAATACTTGGGTGAATGCTGTCTTGTACCTATGCGCCACGATCCCTCCAAAATTTATGACGTTTTGATGACAAAGCGTGCTTCATAGCAATCTGATTTTGCATTATTCTGAGGAAAAAATATAAATTAGAACCAAATAACTGGCATTATAGTTTGCTTTTTCCACGTTAGTATATATTTTATGACTTATTAGTAACATGATAATTAATTTCTAGCTTCACTCTATCATATTTTATGACTTATTAGTAACATGATAATTAATTTCTAGCTTCACTCTATCAAAGAGCTTTCTCTCGTTTTTTCAAAGGTGAACTGTTTCCTTTAATCGTATCTAGCTCACTCACCTACTTCAAGATACTTTACGAGAAAACGCTTTTGCACCGAACAAGTTTTTACATATGTACAAATGTTTGTAGTTCATCTCTTTCTCTGAAAATATTAGGGTTTTTCCAAACGCTGGTTCGCTTAACCTGACGCACTTTATTTAGTTCAAGGAGTGCATGCGTATTCTGCAGACATTGTGGTCTTGCATTTTTTTATTTCGAGGATCCTAGCAAACATAAAAAAGGTTGCTAGCACCTACACGAGTCCACAGTCTGGCTGAGAGAAGCTATCAATAAAAGTGCAAACTGTTCAAATGCTGCATCAAGTTGATTTACGAACCACACTATAATCAATATATGAGCTTTTTAACGTATTAATTTATTGCGCTGAAATATTTGGAATTGCTGAAATTGTTAAAAATTATTTAGCATGCAAGTTTATGTAGGTCAATATGATATATTCCAAAAAAATGAATACTCTTTAGGCGATATAATCACTATTCAATAGTTATGGAAGCATGAATTGAGCTCATAACAAGTTTATGATGCAAAATTGGCTGTTTTAAAGAGATCATAAGACGGTAAGACCTTTTCGAATGTCTTCTAATAATTTTCTGGAGGATGGAAGCAATGCAACAATATTTATCGAACGTTATCATTCCACTTTTCACGAATTTTGCATATTAATAAAGCCTATTTGATAAGCTTTTGTTATTAATTACATTCAGATTATATCAGGCACTTAGCAATTCTGGCCAACATGCAAAAGAAGAAATAGAAAGCATTTGGCTCTAGTCAATGTAAAAATTTAGGCATTATATTGCGCTCTGAATACAAGCAATGCACAACGTAAACACGTGGTGTAAACAAAGTTGGTGGCAATTGCCGATCGATCATGTGCGCTGCAATCGTCGAAACATTTCTCAACACTGCTACTAAACTATAAACAGACCAAGGGACCTCGATTCGAATGTTGAAGCAGGACGATGCAAACCGGTCATCAGCCGAATCATATCGCCTATAATACAAATGGTTTTCTAAGTCATCATCTTCAACTGATTTTCCATGACGGTGCCAAAGGAGTTATGTCTGCATGCCTTTAAGGACACTGCACCTTAACATTTAATTTGAGTGAGATAGCCATTTTGCTGCTTGGCATTGCAATATGTATGTGTCGGATAAGTTAAAAAACCACGGAGGCGAAATCCAAGAGAAATTCGAGTTGATTTGACATCTGTAACATTTCCTAGTCCCCAATGTATTTGAATTGGGACCCTGATGGCGATGTCTTCGTCTCCTCTTACTAAATGTTTATTACAGTCTCGACTTGTTTTACGTTGGTCATGCATTAGCCATACACTAGTCATACTTTACTCGTGAGTTTTATTTTTTACTCAAAATTCACATTAGGCATCTACTTTATCAGCTCATACAGGTGAGTGATACAGCGCGTCGTTTTTCTCTATACACGAGTATCTTCTCTCTAGCGTGAGATATGAAGAAACAAATGTTCATAATCGTGTAATGTTCAGCAGCAATTTACTTCATATGGTTTGACCACAAACGGCGTACGTTTGATACTTTTTGGAAAGGTGACGTTGTCCTTTAACTGGTTATTTTGAGCTTAGAATGGCCGACCGAGGGTCATCCCTTCAACCTTTGTATTGGGGCGATTGGAGTCAACTATTATTGGAATGATACGTGGAAGCCCGAGTCACTCAGAATGACATTGTATCCGATTTGCATGAACTGAGTAATGTAACAACTAGTTATGAACCAAATTTTGTATTTTTTCGTTATTTGGACCATAATCAGTGCAGGAGATACGGAATAAAAGGCACGGCGCTAACGTGTTTTATTCTACGGCTCTAACCAGAGCACCTTTATTCTGCGTGGAACGCTTACGAAGTTTGAACGTTATTTTGGTATACTTAGAGACATTTTCCAGCTTTATGAATAAAACCTGCAATATAACTTAGCCTCGTGAACCAAACTGCATTGCCACCTCCAATAAAGTGGAAAAAGGTCTTATGATCCCTTTAAAGAACATATGCGTCTATAGTCCATTCATTCAGTTTAGCATACCATCAGTCATACTAGTTACTAAATCTGGCAGCGTCATGAGTCAGAGGTCGGTTTGTGCTTGCGTAACGATGCGCTAGAATCGATTCGCTAGTCCATTGCAGAGTCCATTATGCAACAATTGCGGGGAATCCATATGGCGACCAATAGCGTGCCACGCCATAGATTATTTCTAAATCATTTTTAATTATTTGTAAAGATGCAGTCGGTGGAAATCTGGATTTACAACTAACATATGCATAATTATCTTGCATACAAATATTGCAAAACTCTGAGGAGCATATCGAGACATAAATCGCATTTAAAAGTTGTGTAGTTAAGGAATGGATCGTCGAAACCTGTCAAAACATTTTCAAATGTTTTAAAAGTTTCGCAGAGTAATCCATCGTGAAAATATATAATATAAATATATAATATATATTTGGGGGTGTTTTTCATTTTTCGGAATTTCTATCGGGACGGGCTCGTTTCTGGTGCCAATTAGTCTAAAAACATGGTGTGTAAAATTATTTTTTGGAAATACAATAATAATTAGAACTGCCTCAAGGCGGTCAAAGTTACTTACTTTTCAAAAACAACAATTTAGAATTATGAACTTATAGTACTCTTAGTCCGACTTAAATTAGCTTGGTCCCTAATGCTGAAAAAACGGCTATTGAGTGGCCTGATGGCGTTCTGTTATCATGCCAGTTTTAGTTTTCATAGCTGTCTGTAGTTTCCTAGTTCGAAAATGGTACAGACAGACGGACGACAGACGGACGGTCAAAGTTATTTGTAGTCTCTGCACTGATGTGAAGAAAACTAAATAAGCTTAATAATATTGCTACATATGCGTATGCACGAGTTTATCTGCTCTGAGGATTGGGACATTCGCAAGGACGGAATTGCCCTATTTCTTTTGACCACCATCCGCCACTAGACCAGGACTGCCTATGACACCTACGCGCGTGTATACCGTGCGTGAGCGTGCACGTTATCCTTCAGTTCAGCAGAGCGCGAGATCTACTCTCAGCAGATATCACGAGAGCGATCTCTGCTAACTTGAGCCATATAGCAGACTGCCCGCTACCAAATCCACGAACTAGTGTGCTAGAAGGCGTTCAAGGTGTTTTTCGGTCCCTCTACTGGTCATTACATACTCCTGTTCAAATCGCCGCCCACTTGGACTTATCAAACCAAACCGAAGCCCTTCGAGGATGGAACCATGCTACGGCAGCTGAAGGACGCCTGCGACAACCTACTTCTCAAATTTAGCCGCCTCCTCGACGGTCGTCCACGCGACGACTACAGTGAGCTTCTAGAGCGCTCTGTTATTGTGCTTGGCGGTCCGAGCAAGCGGGGTTTCCGGTTCGCTCGTCTCGGTGCATTCCATCGCGCGCGCTGGATGTCAAAAAGTTATCTATGCCATCAAACTGTTCCTGTTCCGGAAACATTTTCAGATGTCGTTAAACGAAAGGGCTGGCATCAGGCGATTCACCATCTTCGCCATGTCCATCTACGTGAAGACCTGGTACAAAGCACCGTTTCCGACAACACCTTAGCCACAAACCTCGCGCTGCTCAAGGCCCTCGTCTATTATCTGGACTTAGCGGAGGCCAAGGCGACGGTGACAGTCTTGCAGTGTCAAGAAAAGCGGCCCCGTTTCTCCGTTATTCTGGAAACTTGGAAGTTTGTTACGTGAAAAACTTTGACTGTTGGCAGGAAAGGTTTTTATTTTTAGTTCTGTGGGTGCAAATGGACTGACGAGCAAAAACAATTGCAGAAGATAGACAAAAATGAGCTACATTAGTTATTTGTACGACTGATCTCCCCTCCTATGGTGATGGCAGCCTGTAAAAAAATATGTCATGTCTTTTTTGTTCTATCCTCTCCAGCCATTTTGTTCTTCTGCCCTGAGATTTGTTCCACCGCTGGTTGAAAATTTGTTTCCGCCAAACTAGATCGTGGAACCACTTTTCTGACCCTCGTCTTGCAGGCACCTATGGTACTTGAGCGAGAGCCTCGTTGCCCTGGCCATCTTTGGCGAGAGAATCGACTTGGTGACAAAACGGGAGAGGATTACAGCGATGAAAGAAGAGGAGGGATCGGAGGATCCCCGCGGCGTATTAATGTGGATGCTGTCCAATGTCAACCACCTCAATCGCCAACAAGACATTGGCCAATTTCACAACGACTACATCAAAGGAGTTATGTAAGGTTCTCAGCACCGCATTCCTGCTCAAGGATCCGGAGGAGTGGTCGACGAATCCAGCCTTCATCGCAGCATCCCTCCGAGTCCAAGCCCTTCAAGTCGTCAACGACTTCGCGGAGTGGCGTTGATGCAGTCCCTCAACCTGGCCCTTACCAGAAGAGTGAAGACCACGGGCACTGGGCAATTACTCTTACAAGTGGTCGAGAAGATCCGCTATGGCTTCCAAATCGCCCGAAAGTCCACCATGACCTCAGCAATTTAGGCAGCAGTGGGTGGGAGATTGGCGTCCATGATACCACTCCCTTGAAGGGCTAATACTTGAGTTGAGGGGACCTAGAGATGAAAGTAAGAAGTTCAGATACACGTTTTGGTTCAGGCTTAGTAGTTTGACAAAATTAAAAATCATTTTTTTATTTACTACAGGCATAGAACATATTGTTCTAAAATGCATAATTTTCGGGAAAATATATAAATTTTGACTCTCTTGAGGCAGTTATAAATATTATTTTATTTCAAAAATATTTGACACACGATAGTTTAAGATTAAATGGAACCAGAATCATGCCCGTCCGTAACAAAATTTTAACTTTCAAAAATAAGTGGCACCCTAATATATATATATATATATATATATATATATATATATATATGTATTATTATATATATATATATATATATATATATATTATATATATATATAAAAAAATGTATATAATAATATGGGCTGTTATATTCAAATTGAAACTGTCGCAATGACTTTTCCAATTTCATATAAATTCCTTCAAGCTTCTCAGTTCATTTGTAATAGGGTCAAGTGGTCAGGTTGGCAATCTCAACAATTCGTTTTGCATTGATCGTATCACACTTCAGCCCATTACAAAATGATGGCACCAGCCACAATCTTAACCGCGATCACTCCACTGGCCGGCTGTTAAGGGTCTTTAAAACGGACTGACGTGGTAAGCGCTTCTCATCGTTGCCAGAGAGATGCGATGGTGCGATTGGGGTTACACCGGCTATCGCTGTCCAGTGCCCAATAATGTGGCGAACAACGTTACATAAGACAGCCGGGCGACACAGGCGCGCAACCAGGATTTTCGTAAGGGGGCACGACCTCAAGGCGGCCCCGTCGGGCTACGAGGGGGCCCTACCATTGCAGACCCAATAAGGACTCCTGTACAATGTACATATCAGGGGAGGATCCAGGGGGCGTACCCCCCCCCCAGTTTCCAAAACCATAATTTGCTCACCCCCAATAAAAAAATACAAAAACACAAAAAAGTTTGGACGTATATACACTGTACAGCTTCCCGCAGGTTGCTTATGGTACACACTAAGGTCCGACTTCTTTCTACCGCTAGCGTATGTTTGACAGGCGAAATTAAGAAACGGCCGTATATGCATTCAAACCGCATTACTGAGAGCGGTGAGAGCCACAAATTGATAAATTGATACATTGCCTCGCCTTGTGTATTTGCTGCTTTTAAGCAAAATATTTTTTTACATTTTGCGGTGAAAACAACTGGTTTTTGCTTACACACAGCCACAGATAACATGATTACTGGATTGGACACTCAAATTTCGGCCTCTAATTGCAGAGCCGAAATTTGAAACGGAGCTGTTAAGCTAATACACTTTATGTCTCGGCTCGTGCAAATGCGGGTCCAGCACCGTCATTCACTACTGTGCTTAACAATAAGAGGCCGAAAATGTTGTGTCCAATCCAGGGCCCAATCTTACCAAGAGTCCAGTATTACCAAAATGCCTTGAATGGGTAAATACGGCATATTAATGCGCCGGCCTGCAAAAACTCCTCCACTCGATCGAACGGATAATTCCTATAATTCAGCCTAGCGCTCCTACGACATGGGATTATTCGAGGACGAAGTAAAGTCGAACAAACGCCGTGCGTTCAAATAAGTGCGGCATTCGCAGCACCCATTCACGGCATGCCGTACTTGCACTATTCACGGCACTTGGTAAGATTGGGCCCAGGTATCATGCTATCTGTGACACAGCCCATGGACAAGGTCGACCAATGCGTCAATCTATCGATTTGAAGCTCTCAATAATGCGGTTTAAATGCAAGAACGGTCATTTCTTAATTCGCCGTAAAACATAAGCTAGAGGAGAAAAGAAGCCGGACCTTAATGTGTACCATAGCAACTTCGGGCCCTGAACATACCTACAGTTACAAACGGGCTGACGACACGCTCCCTGCCCACTGGCGGATCCAGCCGCCGGCTTGGGGGGGGGGGGCTGCAAAAAGGTACCTGCATTTTGTTCCCGGATTTGGCCGTTCACTTTATTTTGGCATTTGAGCTTAACAAATTCATTTTTTAGGGGAAAAAACATAACAACGAAATAAGTAATAACAACGTTTATTTCATGCCCATTCGCAAGGGCATCGCCGACAATTTTTCAGTGGGTGTTGGCTGAAATGCCGAAAAAAGTGTGCGCGTATTTAAGCTTTTGCAGCATTTTAATATGGATTTCCATGTTATAATAGGTACTTTTTATGTTATAAAGTTATTTAGCGCCGCGAAGCGGCGCGAAATTTTTACGGGTTTGCCTGATAAAACCCAGAAATATAGGCGGTGGGCCTCTGCAAGATACTGAATGAAATGAATAAAATTTTGTATATGCAATTGCGAAACTTCCCACGAAGTGGCGCGAAATTTTATAGTTTTTGACTGTGGATAGCTGGATTTTGTCTGCTTTAAAGGCAATTTTGAGATAAGTTGTTATCTTTCCCAGCAAAATTGTCAACTTCCGTAGCTTTCTATTAAGATCATTGCTTTTACGCTCAGTGCAGGAACGCGCGTTGGAGGGGGATACTTGTATTTATTGCCCCCAGATTACTGCAGGGCGTGGGGGATGCGCCCCTGATGCGCCCTGAATCTAGCAGTGGCGTTAGCGAACCCTTTCCCAAGCGTTGAAAGGGCCAAGAAAAACAGATTATGAAAAACCACGTTACAATGATGAAGAGTGCAGTATAGCATGTATGGCATGGCCATGGGCCATACCAGCTTTTAGGAGCCATGGAATTGACAAATCAAGAACCAGTGACACCAATTTGGAATAAGACATACCAACTTGGAATATTTTGTATGTCCAAGACCTATAATTCTTAAATAATTGCGCCTCGTAGCGGCGCAAAAAATTAGAGTAATATGCCCTGGATATGCATTGTCATCAACGCGTCACATTGTGTATAGAACGGACCTCTAAACAATTTATTTTGTATTAAAAAAAATTGACAAAAGAAGTGTTAAAGCGAACTATTTTGCCCAATAGTATAGGAAAGTAGCAGCATGAAACATAAAGGCGATGGGAAACGGCATGATTTTTTACCCCGATATATCATATTTGGCATTTAAATTGCGCCGCGGAGCGGCGATAAATTTTGCGTTTTATTCCTTAAACAACTGCATGCTTTCTGTTATTTGTAATATTGACCTGTTGTTGGTTTCCATCGAAACTTGTAGTTTTGGAACAGAGGCAACGCCATTATACATTACTAAGAGGATCACTTTTGTTTATGCTGGTCTTGATCGTTGGGGCTAAATAAGCCCATTTTGCAGGCTCCTTTGGGGGGGGGCAATGGCATAAAATGCCCCCGTGGGTCCGCCAGTGTCCGCCCCCCCCCCCCCCACGCAACACACACGGTACTTAGCTTGTTCGCTGGTTTTGGCTGACGGGCTGCAAATTTGACCCCCACGCTCCACGATTTTGTTAATATACGCATAAGAAGGTTTTAAGGATAATCTAGGGTCACCAGTTTTGAAACGGCTGATAAAATTGCGTTCCCAACCCAAAAAGAATGGTGTTTTTTTTTAAGAAAATAGATTCAGCCGTTTCTTAACAACCGGATCTATGCCCACCGGGCCGCCTCATAGGGGCCTAAGGGGTCGCATTTCTTTAAGGGGTACGGGCCTGTGTGCCCCCTTGTGTGTGCCTCTGGGCCTTGCAGATTGAAATATATAATGTAAAACTTTTACTTTTATTGTATTGTTTTCATTAAAAAATACAACAAAACAGAGGCCACACGGGGCCACCTCAGAGGGGCCCCACCTGGCCGCCTCTGAGCAGGAACGTAGTCAGGGATGGCGCCCCCCCACCTCCTTGGAGGCCAGGGAGCGCTTTTGATGAGCGCAGCGCGCAAAAAAGGCGAACGAGACTGCGAAGCGCGGTATCATGGACACTATCAAAAGTCTGGAGACCACGCTAAGCATGGTCTTTGGAGAGATTAGAGCACTGCAATGGCCCTTTAGGGCCACCGCCCAACAGGACCCTCTCTGAAAGATCAGAAGGCCCCATGGACGTTCAAAAGACCCCTGTTGAGGTCAGAAAAGCCTCTTGCTATACCAAAAGGGTCCCTGGGCGATTCAGAAGGGTCATAAACATGTCGAATGGGCCTGTAACTAGCACAAAGGGACCCTTTGGCAGGTCGGAGGGGCCCCTGGAAAAATCAGAGGGGCCCCTGAGCACTGAGCAGGTTAGATTGGCCCCTGGGAATGTCGGTAGGGTGACAAAGTAGCCAGAGCAGTTCCTTACCAGGTCTTAATGGCCCCTGGACAGACCTGAGGGCCCCTGGGAAATTCAAAGGGTCCTATGTAGGTCAGAGGGGCCCTTGACCAGACTAGAGGGGTCCCTGGGCGGGTCAGAAGGGCCCCTAAACATGCCTTATTGGCCTCAGTCAGCACGGAGGGGCCCAGTTCCCAATGGGGCCCTTTCAACGCTCGGGAAGGGGCCCTTTAAATGCTCGGGAAGGGGGTCCTTTTGAGACACCGCCGCCCCGGGCGAAGTCCTGTCTATACGTGCCTGCCTCAGAGGGGCCCCACGAGGCCGCCTAAGAGGGGCCCCACGAGGCCACCTCAGAGGGCCTCCACGGGGCCGCCTTAGAAGGGCCCCGCATTTCGTAAGGGGCACGGGCCCGTGTGCCCCCCCCCCCTCCCTCGGTTACGCCTTTGCGGCGACATCGCAGTCGTGAGTCGCAAAGAATCACAAACACCTCCATATCACTTGTTTTAGGCACAGAAGGTGTATTTCGACGGACCCGTGGAAATACATGTTCTGAGCCTATAGTCTAGTGGTTCCCAAACGGTGGGTCATGACCCCATTTGGGTAACGGAGTTATTCTGTGGGGGTAACGAAGGCCTGTGAAGTTGAACCATAAATGTTACGCTAAGACAGCTTTGATGCAGCGTTCGGCTAACAACATAACTTTTCGGTGCGTCTTGTCAGCGACGGAGCCCATTATAGTTGACAAATTGGTGAAGAAAAGGAATAAATAAATGTGCGTTCGTTCTCAGCCTTTCTTTTTAATGCGAGTTGCGAGGCTCCAATGGAAGTGTGTAAACAGGTGCAACCAACACATTGGGAAACAACGCTGTTTTGTGATAAATCGGGTATACATTGTGAAGGGTGGGTCTCCCTTCTGACTGCCGAAGAAGGGGTAATTGTGTCGGGAGGGCTGGGCAACCAAACTGCTATAGTCTTGTGCACTATAGCAATCTTCAAGCAGCCGTGGAAAGAGTGTTAAAATTATCCCCAAAATCGTACCGTGACGTTGCTTCGATTCTAGCTATCAGACAGAAAATATTTCAAACGAAATAGTTAAAGCTATTATTGATGGCGGTTCTTGTGGGGTCACCCTAGTGGAGACGATGTTAATTTTTGAAGGTATCGTATTGTAGTACCCAGAGTCCAGAGTGGGGAGACCGGTGCACGTTTGTCACTTTTTTTGCTAATTGGCCCTGGGCGGGCACCAGCTTTCAGAGTTGGTGATTGATACTTTCCAATGATGTTAACATAACATCAAAGCTTCAAATCGTTTTTTGGAGTTCAAGATGGTATCTCAGTTGGTTTCGGCACCCGTGTCGATAATGTGGCGAGTGACTCGTTTGACAGAACTGCCCCAGTATACGGGCACGTTCGTCCACCTATGGGGGCAACAATTGCCTGTCATTGATGGGGCATTCCTGGTTATCACCGAACGGTTTATTTGTGTTCGTCCCGCAGGGGGGAGAGGTTTATTTCATCGCCACTCAAATACGTGTGAAAGTGGCTATATACGAATCCCAACACTGCATTTTTGCCGTTTTTTCTTGGTTATCTAAATGCACGAATCAGAGTCCCCTGAGTAGGCGCCTATGATTTGTTATTGTTGTGAACTTTTTCTCCGTTCATACTTAAAGAACGCGTGGACTTAGAAGCTCCAAAAACGCTTTTTGCATAAAAACGGTGAGATGACATGGTAAAATGAGCCTTTGATAAAAACATCCAATTATTTCGAATGTGTTGCCGCTTGGGCGCCCATTTTCGAACAAAAAAAAAACTATTTCGGGGTACAAAAGAAAAGATTGTGTCACGACAATCAAATGGTTCTTACTTCCCTCGAATCGGCGCGTTCTCCGAGCTCTCTGGGGGGCAGAATCTTGCCCCCGCAGGTTAACGTAATTCTGGCCGCGTCGTGAACTGCATCGGCACCACCGATTCGTTTTAACTCTTTTAGAGTGGTTGTACCAGTAATCTGATAAACAGACAGGCCAATCATTTTTATGGTGGATTTATAAGAGATACGACTAGGAATCATGAACAGATTCAGTGACAGAACCTGCCCCAGATTGGGTGACAGAACCAACCCCACTCGACACATGGGTCAAACTTTTTCGTTTTTTACTGAAAACTTGGTAGAATGGAGAAGAATAACGCTCTGCACAATGTTCTCGACATTCCTATAGGCCATGACAGCATTCAAAGACACTATACAATTATCTGAATGGCCACAAACCAAAGTTTTTTTCACTTATAAAAAGTTTGGATTTCTGTTGAAAAACAAACTTTTCCAAATTGGACCAATCTTGGTCGACAGGCATGTTGTGCTATGATAGTACCCAGGGCCAACTAGCAAGCCACAAAGGAACATATGCTAGCGAAACAACAAATACCTGCGGTGGATAGTTACGGGAAACCCCGCTGACATAATGTGCCCCGTGACAGAACGTGCCCCGTTCTCCCCTACAGTACCTTGTGCTGTACACTGTACAGTACCAGGGTCCGTTTTTTTATTCTGACCAATGCGATAGTAGCCCAAGGAGCATTGCACTATATGACTGGAGGAAATACAAATTATAGACGTATAATTATATGCACTTCCCTGTTCTGGAGTGTTGAATATATTTTGGAGAGGTGGTACATCGCTGGTAGTGGCTGTCTTTTTTGTGGCCATTGAGCTGCCAGATGGTCACTCTCTTTGCGAGGAATTTCCCACAGAAATGTAGGCGGCTCGCAGCCAATCAGAAACTAATGGAGCTCAGCCGTAGACCAATCAGGGTTTCCCTCTCTTGAGCCGGGCAAATGTGCAGATCACTTGGCTAAGGAACCCAGGCATTTACAGGCCTACGAACCATAAAAATACCGCCTATGATGGGATGTCCCGCTGTCAAATGCGCATTGCCTGCCGGCTGCGATATCATGAACTGTGTATGGTACGGGAGCGAGTATATGGTGCAGCCAGCGAATCATGAGAATATCAATAAATAACAATGACAATAAGAGTAACAATAACAATAAGAGTTATTCCCTTATTCCTGGTGCAGCGAACATCAGTAGGAATCTATACAAGCACACAGCAAGTTTGAAAAAGAGAGCATCATTCTGGTTGGACTATACCAGAGCTGTACGCATAGAATGCAATTTATTTAAGCTGAAATTACAGTTTGTATCGGCTTTTTCCTCCGTAAGGTTTATTTTAGTGTATATAAATAGCATCTATACTCTGGCGCAGCATGTTTGCGTGCTCTATCTTGATTACTGGAAGTAGTCGGAAACAGTCTTGATTAACATTGTTGTGGCGAGATTGTAAGGGACGGCGAGGTGGCGTGCAGTGCCCGCAAAAAATACAGTCTCGTGACGTTGATGATGGTGAAAAACTGTTATCTCCGGAGTCGAGGAGAGATGGCCTACGCTTGCGTCAGTCGAAACAAAGTCTGGCTGCAGTTGAGATGGCAGGGTACTCGAGTCTGGTTGATAAGGATGGCAGGGTACCCGATCCTGGCTGGCAGGGATGGCACGGTACCCGAGCCTGGCTGGCAGTGATGGCAGGGGTTTTGTTTCCAGCACGACTGGATGGTGTGTGACTACAATAGGAATGCTGACACAAAGCTGAGTGGCAATACATCAGTACAACGAGGCCCACCAGCTCGCCAGTGCCAGACCAGCCTCTGTCATTTGTCAATGACTCTAACTCGCCACAAAATCGACAATGAGAACCGAGCTGAACAGTGGAAAAATAGAGAGAGATAGATGAACACGTGAAACAATGAGACCGACCTGAAACACGTGGACAGATAGAAGACGCTGAACACGTGGACAGTGAGAGAACCGCACGCTGAAACAGATAAGACACTGGTCGAATATAGAGAGATAATATAGATATAAAAGGCACCCGTTAACCTCCGCACGTGTCGGAGGGGGGGGGGTGCGCTTAGACACCACCCCTTAGGCTTTCAAGGATAGCAGAAACGCCGTTTTGGGTACAGTGGTTTGTGCATCAAATACCCACATTGTGTTATATTTTTGACCTCAAGTATTCTCAGCTCAGGTCACCAGGCTAGATCACGATACCCACTTCCAAAAGTTTGCCGTCGTACCACAGCCGTAGTTTCTTGCTGATTAGTTTATAACTTTCATGATTTCGTAAGGTCATAGGTTGCTAGAGTTCGCGTATATCAGATTTTTGTATATCGGTGACCTAGGATCGAGTCAATTATGTGACCTCTCCAGTCCCCGTTATAAGTCAATGGGAAATGTAAATGCTTATTATTTTGAGGATGTGCATGATATCAGTCCAATTACTGCTGGATCATGCTATTATAGATAATTTGTGATGATCCAGCTGCATTTTTTGTTCAGTGATCCCTACAGAGTCAGCCGAGGTCATCCGAGATCATCAACGCTGTTTTTTAAATAAATCTCGACATAATGAGGATAGTGAAGGCAACAATGTGCTTGTCTCGTTAAAGGGAAATAATCCCCTTTTATCTTCAAGCAGCAATTTATGAGGCTTCCGTTATGGTAAAACAATTATTTAATTTCAATTTAAGAGTTAAAGACAATTATTCCCTTATTCAATGTTGTAAGTTTTTACAAATTAAAAGCAAGTACATATATACTTCTTTTGAAACTCATGAGCAGTGTTTTCCATCACTATTTAAAGCGCGCCATATCTGGCACCAGTGTTCCAAATTTGTGCGACCCTGGGAACTGTCCCTGAAACAAATCGCCGACACTAAAAAGACCGTCGTTTGTTGCCAAGTTCATTTTCCGATTTTTTGGGATATTTTTTGTCGATTTTTGTCGAGTTTGTCGATTTTTTGGGAAAATGATTTTTTTGCAATGATGATATAAGCCATAGTGTTGTGTACAGCCAGATACAAAGTTATGCAAAGCTTGTAATGCTGACAATTTATGAAACAATTTCATAGCCAGTAAGTACAACTAGGCCGCCATAGTTCGCCAAGGTAAACTGCTAATTTGGTTTCCTTGTGTATTCATTGTCTGTCAAATGTATAGGATCACTGGTCAAATTACCAAACCAAACAGGATTTAAAACATATTTTTCATTTCATTGCGTAAGAAAACAACGCGGGATAATCCCGCAGTTTTAGGAGATCCAAAAGTAATTGCAAGCAGCTTGCAGGTACCGGTCATTGAAAGAGTGGAACGCTTATCAACTTTAACTTGAAATATCACAACTGACGTGTAAAATGCCTATTTTCCTTATTACCACCAAACCACAATTTTGTCAAGATATTATATTCTCACCAGCATATTACGAAATTCTGAGGGACATTTATATTAAAAAGTCGCATGTTAAAGTCTTGAAACTATGGAATGGATCGTCGAAACATTTCGAAACATTTTTAAGAGTTTTAAGAAGTTTCGCACAATTTTCCTTCGTGAAAATTGCTAATATTGCAACATGATCTTCTTGTGTCACCACTTGACCTTGACCTAAAGTCAAATTTTAAAGTTGATCTAGCTTATTCAACACTAATATGACACGAAGTGCTTTGAAGAGACAAACACAATGGTGTAAAAATATTTTCTGATCATCATTAAATACAAATGTATTTGCAAAAAAATAGAAATTAAATTTTGCTATCTTTGATGACCTTTGGAGCCTAAACTTATGACCTGAAGTTAAATTTGTGAACACCTGTAGCAATTATATTTTTCAAGAGCTTTCCATTTTTCATTTGTTTGTAGTTATCATAGTTCCTAAGATATTTGGGGTGTTAGAAGCGATTCCTTAAAGGGAATAGTTCACCTTGAAAAAAATGAGAAAAAGCTAAGAAATGATGACTTAAATATTGACGTGAGCCCAAAAATGACTGTAATAGTTCGAGAAATCATTTTTGACGAGTTTTCGCAAAATATTTATATTTGTAACTACGTTTCATAGGAACCGAGTTCGAGGGGGCGTCGACCCCCCCCCCCTCCCTCCCCTCTCTCGGCACGGTGAAGGTGGCACCGAGCATAGAAGTCATATATACAGATCATATGTATTATATACTAGCTCAGGTACCCGACGTTGTCCGGGAAATACACGGGGCCACAGCTTTGCCTGCCTTAGACATTGTGCTAATGGGCTTAGTTTGTTTTCACCAGTAGAGGTTCCTTAAAGGTGAGCTATATCATGCAACTTCATGCAGCTGTCAAAAAACGCAATACAATATTTTGAAGGTTTTCTATTAAAAAGAAGAAAAACAATAAATATTTTGAAGGTTTCCTTTAAACAGAAGAAAACAACAATTGTAAAGGTTAGGTCAGGTTCGATAACAACACCACCAAGGCCCTAGACACCAGGTAAACCGTCGTAGGAAGCGAATGACATGACGTCACGACCACAATGTGGCCCTAGACACAAAACAAATAGCTGTTCCAGATTCAGCCTTGTCATTGGTGAGGTATGTTGTATGATCACGTGACTATGAAGTCATAGGACAGATCTGACATTTTGTTTGAGAATGTAAAGGTTGAGTCAAGTTTGATTATGTTATTAAAGTTGTTCCCTTGTTCAAACCTGTGCTATATACTCGGACGTCCCCGCCTTAGTTATTAGTTAATCCATATAAATTATAATATACCCACCATTCGATACAGAATATAACATTTAGTATGTACAAACGTGTTCCCCCAGACATTTTGCACTATAACTAATTTTAACTTTAATCATTAACATTGGTGGCGAGTAGGCGTCTGCAAAAAAATGCGCAGCCGCACCCGTTGTTTTCTGTTGAAAACCTCTAGGATCCTCGGAAAACCTACTTAAGTCTCTAGATTTGCCTCTAGAATTCGTCAACAAAAACTTTCATATTTGGCAGCCCTGGCATACTTATTTACACAGACCTTGATCACTAAAATGGCGCGCAGCATTGCGGAAGTAAACAGTGGTGAGAAGCTTCTATAGCAGGAAGAAATTGAAGGTAAGTGTACACTGTACGTACAGAATAGTGAATGTCGTACGTACAGAATACAGAATGTCCAAATAATTACCCTAGTGATGCAATAGCTAAGTTTTGAAACATTAAGACCCCTAGGGGACGTCCGAGTATTTGACCAGCTTCATTCTTAACATTGGTCGCTGTCCGTTAAGCTCCGCAGTGAAACGTTATACAAAGCGTTGGTCCCTGTCACCGTAATTACCGTAAAGGTTAGATCAGGTTTGATTGTATTGTATTGTATTGTATTGTAAAATCACGAACAATCCACACGAATGTGGTTTTTACAGATCTAGTCAATAAGAGGGATAACATGGGATAAGACATGAACACAGTAAACATGCACACATACAGCATACGCTCAATCGAAAGAAAACAGAATCACCGACTTTGCTGACAGGAGTCGCGCTTCAGCTGTCTTTTAAATTGTTGACAGGACATATATCCTTAATTCGCAGTGGCACGCCTTGTTCACGACCATGAGCAGCGCGGTAGGCGAAGCGCCTCTTTCCAGTCTCAGTCCCTGACCCGCGCATCGGTAGGAGCCGGTCCTGTCCTAGTGTGCGCAAGTTGGGCAGGCCCGTCACAGTGGGTCAGCGAATATCTCGGCGAGACTCCCGGCCCTCAGCGCGTGGCGCGGACTTTGTGGAGAAGGCAGAGGGTTTGGTAGAGGAAGGAGGTTGGGAGCATCCCCCACCCTCAGCGTGTCACGACCCCCAGATACGCGGTTCGTAACTTTCAGTTTCCGGAAACGATCGGGCAGCAAGTTGAATATCTTCTGAATGCGGTGAAGGTTTCTTCTGGCGGGCCGCTGCCGTAACACAAAACCAGGCTTAGTACACGGATGTGTGAGAGAGAATCAACAGGGAGGTCCGAAGATTTCGGGGAGGATTTCTGGAGGGAGGAAATGGCGGATGTGGGATAGGCTGACTAGGATTCCGCAGCACTAGCGAGAGAGGGCGGACACATGAGCGATTATGATATTAAAGTTGTTCATAAATTCCAATCAAACACAACACAATTCCAATCAACACCACCAAGGTTAAAATAAACAAAATTATTACTATGAATTTTCTGCATAATTATATCACAAAGACACAACAACACCTTGGTCGTAGACATCAGGTGAGCCCGTTGTAGGAAGCGAATGGCCTGACGTCACGGGCACAATCCGTCTCTGGTTTGACACTAAATGCATAGCTGTTCCAGATTCAGTGAGATTCAGCCTCATCATTGGTCGACATAACCATGACGTCATAGGACATAATTTTGTTTACGAAAGTATCATAATTGATTTCGACATTAGTGGCGCAGTGCTGTCAATACTAAGAAACTGCCACTAAGAAACTGCAAAAATTAGGCCTCTAAGAAACTGCAAAAATATCGGATGTGTCTTTCTATAAGGATATTGACATTTGCAAGCCACAAATGAAAGCCTTACCTCCGAAAAATAGCGAGAATTCTGAATCTGGCATTGGTTTTTGCGTAAGAGGTCTGTGTTAGCCGCCTTAGGGTCACTGACATTAAGAAGCTTTTACTTTATTTATAAGATGATCATAAGTATATCATAGGTACCTATATATGATCTCTATGGCACCGATTACCGGCACGGCGCGGTTAAACGTGACCTGGCAGGGTCACGTTTGTCCTGTAAGACACTTCGTGTCTTACAGGACTATCAATATTTCATTCGTACTGGTAGGTTGAGCATATGAGTTAGCTTAAGCTCATTATGAATGGATTTGAAGAGATCACTTCCGGGCTATGTAGACGGTGTTTTCTAAATAGATAAATGATGTTGATTAAACTTTTGAACAGCACAGCAATTCTCTTCGTGGTTCGAGTCATAATTGGTATCTTAGAAGCCAACTCATAGTTGATTAAAACCCAACGAATTTGAGTCATATCATACAAACTCGGAAAACACGTAGCAAAGTCACATATGGCTTTGCGAATCCCCTTACCACATACCCTTACCCTCACATACCCATTGCGAAAAACCTGGTAAAAAACATTGTCGCATTTTTATCCTATCTGATCAATCAACTCCATTTCGTTGTTTTCCATATCAGATAAAATTATATGTATTCACCCGGAAATAATTTACATTTCAACTGATGTTAACATCAGTATAACATCGTGCACTGCTAAGCATCAATTCCTCTTGGATCACACGCATTGTTCAGGCAGGGCCAGCCACTGGTCAGACCTCGTCGGTAGCACGGTAATCTAAGTAGTCGGTAGGTTCCGGATCGCACCTGTGGTACCGGGAACACTGATCGGCTCTATCCAGCCGCGGCCAGGTATACCCGCCGCCACGTGCCGCCGGCTCCCGGGAGGGAACGCTATACCGTGCCAACGGTGTAATGGCCGCCAGCAGCCCGAGCATACCGAACGACCGTGACCCCGGCAAACCGAGCCAATCTGTCGATTAAAGGGAGTGTGTCTAGTGTTTTGGAATGTTAAAATTTATTTTCTTACGGTAAGCAGCTTTGGTTTGGTTGTTGGATACGATGGAATTCACACCTGGAGCTCTTTTAGTTAATATTCACTTAAGTTGTTTGTTTCTTATATTCTTATATTATAAAACGATCGCCATCATAGTGATCAAGATCGGACGGAAAAGATGATGTGTAGAATGGTGCACCTAAGAAAATAAGCAATCGATAAGAACAATGTAAAGTATCAGACATGATAGTTGTATTCGAAGTCAAGGACAATCCAAACAAGTAAGTACCTAAAAAAACAGACGTTTCGACAAGCAGAGTGTCTTCGTCAGTAATAACAAATATTTGAACTATACACATATTTAAATAAAACACTCAGCTTCGCGCAAACTGAAAGAAACACGTATACAAGGATTCAAGGTATCGTGAAAAACATTTATTGCGTATTAATCTGAAAAATATATAGTTATAACATGTTCCTAGTTTTAACACGACTCTTCCATTTGATCATCTCCCAAAACTGATTCACAGCGCATAGCGACAGGGCGACAGTGTTCATTTTACATCTTTTTCTTCAAAGCAATTTTCGCTCCAGATTTTGCCCAGGTAAAAAATCCAGGTTTTGAATTTAGTGTATCATCTAAGAGAATATGAGCTGCTTCCATAGCTTTTCCAGCATGGGGAAGAGCTCATGTCATCAAAAAAGGCATGTCCAAATCAATCAGAAAAGCTATGGAAGCAGCTCATATTCTCTTAGATGATACACTAAATTCGAAACCTGGATTCTTTACCTGGGCAAAATCTGGAACGGAAATTGCTTTGAAGAAAAATATGTTAAATGAACACTGTCGCCCTGTCGCAATGCGCTATGAATCAGTTTTGGGAGATTATCAAATGGAAGGGTCGTGCTAAAACTAGGAACGTGTTATAACTAAATATTTTTCATACTTTAAAGCTTTTTTGATTGACCTCCTTACAAAAATTGTGTTTGTTTGAAGAAGTTGATCTAAAGAGTATTATAGATTGTTCACTGTTAATGAATTTCGGGACGCCACGGGCATCAACCATGATCACATATGCATGGCTCCATATCCTATAGGTCCAATGCCATCTATCATCTATGAATGAGCGTGTATCGATAATTCATATCACAACCGATATAGGGTAATAAAAATACACACGTGATAAACACAATCTATTATTTGTAAGGTCAATCAAAAAAAGCTTACAAGTAACGAATATTTTCAATGCCTTCCATAACCCCAGCAAGGTTAAAACAACATCTACATATTTTTCTCCAGATCATCACGCAAGAAATGTTTTTATCACGATACATTTGAATCCTGTGGATACGTACGTGTTGTCTTTTCATGTTATAGCCCGAAGCTGAAGTGTGGATTATTATTATTACATAGCTGTATAATTATAAATATACTTGTCTTCACCACACACTGATGAGACACTACCTGCTCTGTACTAAACGTCTGTTTTTGTTTAGGTAATTACTTGTCTGGATTGTCCTTGACCTCGAATACTAGTAAGAACAATGTTAACAAAACATCGAAAAGCAGAATGGCCGTCGAGGTTCTGTTCGGATGCTGCTCTCACCGCTCACTTGATGTTTTGTCGAAATGCTATTGACCAGCGACAACGATATGCTGGCAAATTAGTATAGATAATTTGATACTAGCCGTTTTTACGAAAGATTATGGAGCAAAACTTGGTCAAACTTGTTAAAATGTTTTGAAAAGTTTTGACGATCCATTTCTTTGGGTTCAAATTTAGTGACGTCACTACACACCAGTTTAACGTAAAAATCAGCTAAACTTTAACAAGCCGTACCTATAAAGACCATTTATAAATAAAAATGCAATACGAAACGACTAATGACAAGGGCTAGAAAATGTCTGTCTCGGATTTGTGAAAATTTTGGCTTTTGACAACAACACAAAAAATGGGGAAAATGCCCTTTTCTTTTAAATATGTTCAAAAAATGAAACATATGTGTGATAACCACATATGGAAAATAATTAAACCGAATTTCAAAGCAATATCTTAATTTTTGACTGTCTTATGACTCCCTGAGTATAAGTACCTACTTCAGGACGTCATTTGTTTTTAAGTACGTTTTTTGGCTTTTATTGACCAGATACAGATCAATGAATGCTACCACTGCATTTCTGAGATAAAACTGGTTTAAAAACATGCATTTGTATTTACATTTATATACTTAAACCAGGAACTCTTAAGACCTGACCTTGAGCTTGTGTGGGGTCAGGTTTGCAAATGGCTGATACTATCGAATTATACGTCAAAATAACACATAAAACATGTGTCGCATGACCTCTTGCTAATAGTGACCTTATTTGACCTGACCTTGACCTTGACCTTTTCCTATAATTTCCCCTTTGCTTATGCCGGAAATGCATCATACCTGTAAGAGCACATTATGCTATAATAGTCTCAATTTAAGGCTTTGATTGGAAAGTATGGCCCAAAACCTCAAATACTTCGATGTTGCCCGTCGACCTGACTGTGACCATATAGGTGACCTGATTTTGACAATTTTGCGTATGCTTTGGATGCGTCTCATTGCAAGCGTTTGATTGCCGCCTTGCGCGTTTCGCTGCAGTTATTGGTGCAGAAGATAACGAGTGGGCGAAAAACGCCCCCTCCCAGCCAATGGCGTTCGGCTAAGACCCCAGCCAATGCCGGGCTAAGATGCTTACTGATGACGAGAATAACTTGTTAAAAAGGAGTGTTACATTCTTATCCTAAATTTCACCACAAACAAAACGATGAACTTACTTCCGCCAGGACATTTGCAGGCTCACTAAGAACAGAATGAGATCACCATTAACCCAGGTATGCAGGAGCAACTTCAAGGTGAAAGTACAAAAAGACAGAAGTGGATTTTAAAAACCATGATTAGCGTCACGTCTGCAGTTTTGTTACTTGAGAGAGGACTTTTAGGTGGATCATTCGAATCATGCCTGTTTGGGCATTTTGCTCAGTAATAGCATGGACGTTACTGTGACTAAGCTTCTGTATAATTGCATGAGTCAAATATGCTGTACAAAACTAAAATTTCAGCAGCTTCCCTGGTCACAAGCGATAATACAACATATCCACCAATAAGTGAACCAGTGACCAATCGCCAGCTGCTAGAACGTATCCACTCAAAGACTAACGACTGCTAAGGACAAAACATATTCATCTATTCATTCACAAAAGGCAGCTTTGAACAATTATTAACCAATTTCGAAGGAACAAGCTCAATATCTTGGTAAGGTAAAAGGAGAACAAATATTTGTGTTGGCTGCCTGTGAGCGATATATCTGCTACATGGGAGTCTTACCTTCACGGTGAAGCAGATCCTTGCTGAGGGTGGTGGGTGGTTGATACAGCGTTTGTGGTGCAGCTGATGAGAGAGAATGGATCTGTAGAGCAGGTGACGAGAGAAGACGGATCTGTGGTGCAGGTGACAAGAGAGGACGGATCTGTGGGAGGACTGGATGGCTTACATCTACAAATGGCGAAGCTTGCGAATTGCGATACCATGACAGTGTGATTGTTGTTGGACCGGAGAGTTACCATTGTGTCCTCGGAATTCAGATGGAAGCATCCATGTACTCTGCTAACCGATGACAAGATTGGCAGCTGGAACTGATCACGTGCGATGCGCACGTGGTCAGTGATAGTGATGAACTGCGCTGAGATCCAGCCGCGGTGCCAGACGGCCGGATCTGGCCTGGGGCCGCGATGGTATATATACGTCGGTCTGGTGACCAAAGCAGAATGTGATGGGATTACTGTCTGAAGGTAAACGCGTTTGGCCAAATTCTGTCAGATCACAGCGCCGCAATGGAATTAGGACGGCTGACACCGCCCCCAGTAGAGGAATGCTGATGGGACCGAATGGCGAATGGCTGAGCCGGGGACCGCAGTTGGACCGGAGTGGGACCGGAGTGGTGTCGCAGTAGGAATGCAATGGGACTGCAGTACGACCCGAGTGGGACCAAAGCGGGACCGGAGTGGGACCGGAGTAGGACCGGGGTGGGACCGGAGTGGGACCGGAGTGGGACATGGAGTGGGACCGGGGTGGGAACCGGAGTGGACCGGAACAGTGGGACCGAGTGGGACAAGGAAGCGGGACCGGAGTGGGGCCGGGGTGGGACGCGGAGTGGGACCGGAAGTGGGACCTGGGTGAGGACCGGGTGGGACCGGAGTGGGACAGGAATGGGAAACTAAGGAGTGGGAACCGGAGTGGTACCGGGTGGGACCGGAAAGTGGGTCGGAGTGGGACCTTGGAATGGGACCGAGTGGGACCAGAGTGGTACCGGGGGGTGGGACCGGAGTGGGACCGAGTGGGACAGGAGTGGGACCGGGGGTGGGACCGGGGTGGGACGCCGGTGTGGGACAGTGTGGGACCCGGCAGTGGGACCCGGAGGGGACCGGAGTGGACCCGGAGTGGGACCAGAGGGTACCAGGAGTGGTACAGGGGTGGGAACCAGTTGAGTGGGGAACCCGGGGGTGGGACTGCGGGAGTGGACCGGAGTGGGACGGTGTGGGAACGGATAGTGGGAACCGGTGTAGGACGGAAGTGGGACCGGAGTGGACCGAGTGGACCGGAGTGGGAACACAGTGGGACCGGAGTGGGCCGGAGTGGGAACCGGGTGGGACCGGGGTGGACGGAGTGGTACCGGGGTGGGACCAGGAGTGGGACCGGGGTGGGAACCGGGGTGGGACCGGAGTGGGACCGGGGTGGGACCGGGGTGGGACCGGAGTGGTACCGGGGTGGGACCGGGGTGGGACCGGGGTGGGACCGGGTTGGGACCGGGGTGGGACCGGAGTGGTACCGGGGTGGGACCGGAGTGGGACTGCAGAAGGACTGCGCCGGGTCAGAAGATCTCAAGACGCAAAAGCAGGATCACACCATATTAAGCAGAAGAAAGTTGCTCAAGACGCAGCATCAGAAATAACAAGGGAAATAAAAATGTACTCCCGGAGCTTGAGAAGTCTACCCATCTTACGGTAAAGAGCTCTCCAGAGACAATCTGCACGGTTCGGCCGGCAGTGGATCGCAAGCACGGCGGCCGTAAATGCTGCCCATGTGTCGCCTGCAGACGTCACGCTTCCACGAACTCTCAAGTTCGCCGCCAGGCGCTGATACTGTAATCAAACTACGTATACGTATACGACGTATACGACCTACAAGCTGGTAGCATGCAACTAATTAGACAGATTCACGAACAGTTGCAGTCTAATTACATGCTGAATGAAATCCCAGTCACCCTTTGCTGTGTCTTCCATTTCGTTGATTGCATTTCCTGTTCGCTGCTCGTATCAAACACTTCTAATGACGGCAAACTGACATTCATAATTTAATTGCTCTGAGATTGATGAGCTACTCTGCGAGTAACGGTGTAGCAAGAGTAAATAGAGACTCACTCCACAGTCCACACTGTGTGGATTTACCCCTCCGCTGTTCAGTGTGGCAAATTAACGAATAACGCCCACTTAAGAACATTAGAGTAAAACACCTACTCAAACGGCTCGTCTTGTCGGTGGCCTACCCAGAAAAGACCTCACTCGAGATCGATACATTAATTAATCACAATTCACAACTGAAGCCACGCATTCCCTTGCTAATGTGAGCCGTCGGGACCGAATTAATTCCAGCGACCAGCGCATGACGCAACTCACATCACAGTTCGGCGCCCTATCGTCACATCGCAGCAAGGTTTCACCGAACAGTCGATAGTTTATGCTTACAGCTGGTCCCAGAGGGCCGCTGAACGGTGGCAGCCGTGCCGGTGACAGACCGAGTAAGGTCAGCAGCGCCGCGTGTCTATTCTAGTGGAAGTACCTGAGAAGCGCGACTGACAGTGAAAGTCAGCAGGCTTCAATTGTCCTGCAGTGGAAATAGGCACACTTAGCTGAGCTGTCTATGAAGGTGTTCACGTCGGGCTGGTTGAAGGGAGCCTCCGGTGCCGCTGTTGGCAGTGTGTTAGCAGCAGCACCAGGTCGATGTGTCATGCTCTCCGTCTTGGTCGGGTGTCTGACTGTCGCCATTTGTACACCTTATCGCCCCACCCAGTGCCGCCGCCGCCGGGCAGGACAGGAGCATTAGGTGATACTGCAAACCACGGCGCAGAAGGGGCGCAGTTAAATGTCAGTATCGCACCACCATAACGGGCTCGTATGCAAGGTTCGTGATATAACAGCAATTTACGAGTACCTTTTAACCTATATTCATAATATATATGCCAATCTTGTCATACGCTTCTTATCTGTCATCACTATTTTGTCAACGCCTCTTGAAGCGTTCATAGCGCATTTTGCGCAGCAGCATCACTGAAGGCATTTGATCGGCATTCTCATTGCTTATTGCCCACAGATAAGCACTACTAACAAAGCTTACAATCGTCACATGAAATACGCGTCCGTTGCACATCCCATGTAACAGTTTCCATAGCAGCAGCGCCTTTTTTGCTTGACTTGCTCTAGGCCTCTGGGGAAAAGGGATATTGACCAGAGACTTCAAACAGCCCCAAGACAAAATATTAAGGTGTCGCACGAGCTGAGAGCGGCAGTCATTTCCCCAGCACATCCGACCTCTCTCACTGACGTAACATCTGTATCATTGGGATCAGCCTGCAGCCTACAGGCATGCCCATGGAGCGTTCAGCGAGGTGCAGAGCGTATCCTGGCCAGAAATCGACATGGACATGGCCCAATTATTACAGCCATAAATCATCATTGCTGCCCTAGCCATTCGTTTAAAATGTGGTCTTACCGTTGAAAAAAAATCGTCATTTGAGGAAACTCTTTTCACAGGTCCGCCTCTTCAGAAATTATTGTAAATCGGCAAAGTATTGCTTACACTTCTGCTTTTCTGACTTCGAAGTCTGAACGAACTGCAATTTGAAAGGTATACCTAAGTATCAAGTTTTCACCTGTAATACAACAAACTGTCGGAGTAACATGGGCTTCCATTGTAAAATACAATGTAATGCTGTTGTTATGTACTACCATTTATAGCGACAATGCTGGTTGAAAAAGTTCCCAAATTAAAATGAGAACAGAGGCCGTCTTATAAAAAATCAAGCCACCCGGCCTCCGATTTTTTTTTAAAGAATGGCTTCAGGACTGGATATTTGCTAGTTGGCTTCAGAACAAAACAATATAGGATATCAACATTTGTATTGGTCTTTTCTGCTACAAATCGGAGGCACTTATTTCGACGGCTAAAACATCTCCTGCGTCCGAGGTTATGAGCATATGGAAATAAAAAAAAATCGAGCCAGCGGCTCGATTTTTTTATAAGAACGGCCTCAGGTTTTATATCTCTTTAAAGTATTATCTCTTGAGACATAGCTTCAGGAAAAAATCCATCATGGCTTAGCTAGGTAAACTAAGTTTCACATTTCCAGGTGATTAATGGGAACTATTGGGCTCGATTTCAGGTTGTTAGCTGTCACCAATGAGTTTCTTGCATGACAGTAAACAGCCCGAATCCCGTCCGGTAAACGGGCGCCATCTGTCTAGACATGAAAATCAACTCATCCTTTCAGTAGATATTAAGTACACCTCTGGATTGACAATGTCAATCTCGGTTCTCTGTAGATATGACATTTTATAACGGCCAAACAGACGGGTGCTTTAATGCAATTGTTTTGCTGTTATAGTTTCTTTTCTATATTGTACTGCTTCTATCATAATGTCGTTGGTGACAACAACGAGTCGGTGTTACATCCCCAGATAATATCTGACCTCTGCTAATAACACGACTTTAAGCCGGTACTTAGCACTATGCATTTAACTATAATAGGACACACTTGCAAGGGTGCATGTGAACTTGTAACACTCAGAAACCGACGGGCCGTCGGGCATGAATCATGATCCTGGTCCTGGTGTGCCAGCGCCGACCACAGGGAATCCCTGCAGGTGCTGCAGGCATCGCAGGGCTCGTTAATTACATATCGGGGTAATTCCCTCCTCCTCGGATGGCTGGCTCGGCAGCAGCCACGCTGGCCTTCAGGGCTTTGGATTAGAGCTGAGATTTCACTGCACTCGGGTGCTCCCTGCGTCGCAGCGACATATTGCGTCAGGACTCGGGCTCAGATTGGATTTGAAATGGGAGGACATAGTGGTATAATTACATATCAAAATGTGCTTCCATTTAAAATCCAATACAATTACAACCTTTGGAAACATTCGGTTGATGAAAACTCTCAAAGCGTTACGATTGTAGATAAACTTATGTTTAGATGCAGTAGAGTTCCATTTATTTTATATGTATTTTGATTAAAGTTAACGATTGTAGATAAACTTATGTTTAGATGCAGTAGAGTTCCATTTATTTTATATGTATTTTGATTAAAGTTATTGTAAGATATTCAAAATTGCCAAACCGGACAAGTGCCACCAGCATTTTTTGTTTGTTTTTTCAACGGCTTGTGGACTTGAAAGCACATGGGCTACGAGTCCACTAGGAAATATTTAAGCCGACCAACGTTGATGCTCAGCTCTATTCGACTCCAAACACCGTTAACAAATCACGGCTCAAATCGATCACCTAAATAATAACATAAAAACAACCTAACCATCCGGCTGCCCTGTCACGCAAGAGACGCTGCCTGGCCGCGTAATCCGATCACACGAGTAATGAGACAGCCAATCAAGGTCTGGCCGGTGTCTGGCTTTCACTGCAGCCCACCTGCCCGGTGGCGGTGCGCGGGGAAGACGAGAGCCGGTCTGATGAGACTCGGATCACCGCCGCCGGTGGCACGTGACCTTCGCGACGTTCGTGACATCCGCCGTCGGCTTCCTGTGTTGGTGTCCTGCAGGCGGCGGCGGCGGCTCGTCAGCCATCGATTCCAGGCACCCATCGCCGACCTGACATCACCCGTCTCGACACAGCGTGAGCCGCGCCGACCCTGCCTCAGAGCAGCGCGAGCCGACCCTGCCTCAGGGCAGCGCGAGCCGACCCTGCCTCAGAGCAGCGCAAGCTGACCCTGCCTCGGAGCAGCGCGAGCCGACCCTGCCTCAGAGCAGCGCAAGCCGACCGACCTCCTCGAGCAGCGCGAGCCGTACCCTGCCTCAGAGCCAGCCGCGAGCCGACCCTGCCTCAGAGCAGCGCGAGTCACACCGACCCTTCCTCAGGGCAGCGCGAGTCACGCCGACCCTGCCTCAGGGCAGCGCGAGCCGACCCTTCCTCAGAGCAGCGCGAGACGACCCTGCCTCAGAGCAGCGCGAGTCACGCCCACCCTGCCTCAGAGCAGTGCGAGTCATGCCGACCCTGCCTCAGAGCAGTGCGAGTCACGTCGACCCTGCCTCAGAGCAGCGCGAGCCGACCCTGCTTCAGAGCAGCGCGAGTCACGCCGACCCTGCCTCAGAGCAGCGCGAGTCACGCTGACCCTGCCTCGTCGCAGCGCAAATCGCACAAAGCCCTTCAATCTGCAGACTTACGTTTTCCGACGGATCTAGAAGCCAATCTGGAAAACATAATTGAATCAATTTACTTGAAACTTGAAGATAAACTTGTGTGCTTTTTTATTTTGAAATGGCACAGTAGTTTTTGTATATTAAGTTGAAAAGGTAGATATTAACTTATACTGAAGCTTAACCCCAGACTCTTACCGAGTCGAATCTAACATTTCATTTGAACTCGTGAAACATGTAACTTAAACGATCCAGGAATTATAGTGGGTGTATGGAATCTCCCGTAGCTGACAGATGTTTGAACGATATACCTACCAGACTTGTAACGACTCACATTTTTTAAGTCGACTCAAAAGTCTGCTCAACAGCCAAGAACTGACTCTACTCTGAACTCAAGTATGGCTTTCGAACAAATTGAATCGACTCGACTCTGACCAGGCCGCCTTTTAAAATTGAGTCGACCCAACTCATACTCATCCAAAAAAATGGACTTGACTTATAGTCGATCATGGACCAACTCTGAGTCAGTTTCAAGTCTATGCCTACTCCCAGGTACAGTGGGTTCTGCGGCTGTTGTTGTGCTGCATAGGCATATATACCGTGGACGTCCCCACTTCCCAGCGGCGTAGGCATATCCCAGCTCTGGAGGGTTCTGAAAGTGGCCACCAGGGCCGCCGCGGTGGTCACCGGTGCTACTTCGCCGGATCTCTTCGGCGCCTCGGCGGGATATTCCCGATGACGGAGGTCAGGAGCCAGAGGTGGAGGCGGGATCCAATGCTGAAAGCCTAATCTCAATCGAGGCAGTGGTTGCAAAATTATTTCTTCCGAAAAGTGTCACGTACGGCCATGTCGGGCCGTGTCGGGCCGGGTAGAATGTGTGTCTAGCAAGTTGACGTGAAATCTCACGGACGCTTCTCGCCTGCTCAGTTATAAATGATGTGATCTTTTTAAATGTATACCAAATTATTCCCTAATCAAAAGTTGAAAGCTTGAAAAAGGAAGAACAGTTAACTATAAATATATCGATTCGATACTAATGGTGTCGTTCTGAGACAGAAAAGTGTTCAAAAAGTGCCCAAAAATGTAAAAGCCTAACCGACCGTATACCAAATCGGTCACATTTTTCGGTTACCTAAATTTCGGTTAGCACAACACAAATGTGGCCGATCTGGTCGGTTAGGCTTATACATTTTTGGACACTTTTTTGACATTTTTCGGCCACAGAACGACACCATTAATCGGTCCCCTCGGGCTTCAACGTTAGAAGGTGTAGGCTGTACCGCTCGACACTTTCTGGCACGTAGACTGTACCGCAGTACACCATCGGATGCACGGCCTAGCAAATAGCGATAGCACGCTGGCCGGTCATATATGCTGACCGCCATGGGACGACGCGTTATGTTCAGCTACTGCCAGGTGATGAGTGGAGACCTACCACGCATAAATGGTTACGGATGGTTACGCATGAATAGTTTGAGTGTACCGCGGTTCGAGAGAGCCTGACCTCGCTGATGAAAAACAGACACAGCGTGACGGCCACCGCTAGGTTTTATTTCGCCCAGCGTGGTACAACATCATGATTGAAAGCCATTGAATGGCAAGGAATGGAAACAAACACTGTCGAACCGGCATGATTCTTTCAGCCATCGCCATCGGTGGTTCACTAAAATGCATCTGAAAAATACTTTGTCCATGCAGACTATATCTGAAAAAAGGAATTGGAGTCAGTAAAATTTGGCCAACTCCGACTCCAACTCCGAATCCGACTCCGACTCTGACTCGACAGCCCTGGCTTGATATAAATAAAAGCTGCCAAAAACTTGCAGTAACATCCCGGAAGTTGCATTTAATTGCCTGTACGACAAAACGAGCACGGATAATAAGCCATGCAATGCTGGTTATGCAGATGTGTTCTTTGTCATGCAGTTTGGGTAAGGTTCTGATCCACATAGTCTGTGGGCCGTTTTCAGAGCGTAAATTCAAAGTTTCCTAATCTTTCCCAGCACGCTTTTGCGATTGTCTTCGCTGTAGGTACCGACGGCGGGCGGCGTTTCGTTTTCGCTGCCGGTGGGAGCGGCGGGAGCGATTTATGACCTGCCTTGGTCAGCCCGGTGACGGTGAGGGGGTGGGTAGGGGAGACAAACCATCATCCGTCAGGTCACACCCATCTGCCCCACGCCGCACCTGAAGCACTGAGCGGGGAGGGAGAACAGGGTGGCGGCCAGGTGCAGGGGATTGTCAGAGATGCTGTCCCTCTTTTCAAGTGGAAGGGTGAGGGTGGGACATAAAAAGCTTCCCCTTTAATTTGTGCAAATAATTTGATAAGAACCTTAATGCGCATTACTTTCATCAAATCAAATATGTTCATAATTGAATTATGCATATACTGGTATGTTTCATTTATTGAAACATTGACAGGAATCGTAACTGCGAGTGCATTTTTACGTCAATATTTCACGTTTAACACACGGCTATTCAGTCAGTTAGTCCTCTTTGCGGACCTGTGGGCCTTTTTGACAGCGCTGAGTAGTCTCGGGATTGATCCGATCACGCGTCGGCACAGAACCTTTCATTGACTTACCTTTCTTCCAGGCCCAGATGATCCAGGCCAGGCCTGGAGCTCTCAGATGCCGCTCGGTGCGTGGGTTGTCTGCGTTCACATCATCTTTCACGATTGCCCACACATTCTCTAGATAGGCCAAGTCTGTGAACGCCGCCGTGTACGCCGACCTGGTGGAGTCCATTAGCCCTGAGGTCAAGGTCATTTTGCCACCTGCAATGTGACAAGATGACCCTGCAACCATCCACAGGGCCAGCGCGCCACTAAACGCGTTGGAAAATAATTTTCCACTACGAGCCCAGTACGAGAAACAAGGAAAGAGGATGACCGATTTGGCCCCGGACTGTGTGGACGATCGTGAAAGATTATGTGAATGAAGACAGTAATCCATAAACCAAACGACAGCTAAGAGCTGCAATCAACCGGGCCTGGAAAAAGATAGGTCAAACTCAAGACTCTTTGCCTTTGCCGACGACTGATCGGGTCAATCTCCAGTCGACTCTGCGCTGTAATAAAGGTGCACAGGTCCCCTCAAAGAGGACTATGCTGACTGAATAGCCGCGCTTAAAACATGAAAAATGTGTCGTCGTAAAAGGGCACTCGCAGTTACGATTCCAGTCATTATTTTAATAAATGCAACCTACCCCTGTACACATAATGTAACTCTTAACAGATCTGGGTTGACGAAATTAATGCGTATTAGAGTTAATACCAAATTGTATACACAAATTACGAAGGAAAGTTTTTCATGTCCATCCATCATAGGTATGGAATACATTTGAAGTGTGATAATTGAAAACATAGCGTAATTAAATGTTGGAATGGTTAGATGAAGTGGAACGAATGAAGAAGACCACTGATGAACAAACTTAGAGGCACGAATAAGTCCTTAGATCGGTGGTTCTCAGTAGTTTCAATGGTACAGTAATCCCTTTTGGTGACTGCAGAATAACTCGTTCCACCCTCCCCATTGCGCAGACCGATGATCTCGACCTCAGGTTTTGCGGTGCAGCATAACTTCAGGCGTTTCCTACTGGTGCCATCTAGGGACAGGAATATAAGTAAACATTGTGTTGTTGCTCTGCCGGAGGCTCACAGCGTGGTTCACAGCGTACAACAGCATGCACATTGCACGCCGTAAGACAAAGTTGAGCATCATTCAGCCATGAATACGCATATTTGTTTGAAGATGCTGAATAAAAATTAATCAAATAAGCCAAAGCAGTCTTCACTCTTGCGAGCGATATATTCTGCAATGTCATGCAATAATCTTGTATAAAGTGTCTTAGTTCAGCTGCTGTGAAAAGGGTCGGGATAGACCCAAGCGTTGCTTTGGAAAGGGGTCTTGTCTGGGGACTACATCTATTAAACATTTTGAACTAAGTTTTAGAGAAGTGATGTGCATCCCAGTATACCACCCTGTCACAATACAGCTGCATATGCAGATGAACACTAAAGCATGCCACAACACGCCTACATCAGGTGCAGTGGAAAACAAAGCAGTATGGTACCGGACGGCGTAATACAGTGATTCTAAGATACAGTGATACTTATTCCACTTGGGGTAATGTAGCCTTCAAGGAGGTAAAGGCGATTCAGCAGCCAAATTATACATTATAGGTAGAATTCGGCTGCTGAATGATGGCAGAATTATTCGTTCGATGATGGCGCACAGCCGCACAATACAGTTAACGTCCCTTCTTACGCACGCCTAATAGGGGGAAAACACTGTCGTGCAAATGCTATACGATTCAACTTAATCGTGTATAAGGAAAATCGAACTTTTTTCCTTTTTCTGCAAGACTCCGCATTTGCATTTTCAAAATATGTATCCGTTTGAGTGTTGGAGGTTGATACAGGGAGGTCTGCAACTGTCTGTAATAAGAGTCATGTGTTCCTGATTGCATACATTACATGTGATGCACATTTTTCCGCACTAATCTAAGAATTGTGAAAATGAGCCATATACGTTTAAATTCCCGATTTTGTTTTGCACGAGAAGGCAAGTGAGCAGAAGTGAGAACGTGTTCCCGATGCGACATTTGGTGACCTTGACCTGAGGTCAAGATAACAGTGGGAAGGTCGAATACCGGTCAACCGTAGGGTGACACTAATATGCAAGTGATGACGACCAAAGCTGGTGTTCTGGGTAATCATGGGCGCTGAATCAATCTGTGAAGATTTACATTTCGTAGTAACAGCGCCCTCGAAGGTATAATTATCCCGAAGCATTTTACATAGGTTGCGTTGTAGGTCAATCCTTGGGAACGATGAGCTCCGGTACCTCAAAGCCTAACATAGGTTTATAGCACATCGTTAGAATTGCAAAGATCTATTTTCTTGTAATGCATGACGAGTTCTCAAATGCAAATATTTGCTTAATTTGACCTCTTAACCTAAGGTCACTTGGCGTCATGTGACCCCAATGTATTTGAAAATGGTGTTTATCACCAGGGTTGCTTCAAGGAAATAGGTCACCTTACAAGTTGTCTTAAAATTTAACCATGCATAGTATTTTGAGCTGGAAAAAACGAATGTGGCATTTGCTTGGACAGTAGATGGATATCTGTCAAAAAATGGGCATGTTTTTATTTTCTCCTTAATGACCATACAAAACTTTGACAATGTATGGCGTCATGCATATGGTAGCTTGGATACGAAAACTGTTGCACACAATGATGACGGACCTAAGGCATATATACGCATGACAGGAGTTGGAGAAAGTTTAGCAGCTTGTTCATTGTAAAGAGGTTGTTGAAAATGATCATTTGTGCTAACAATATAATATTGTATTTAAAAAACACCAAAATATTCTAACGCGTTTCGATAAACAAATCAACATCAAAGAATGACAAAAACATCACCACACTTTTGACGCCAAAGCCAAGAACACTTCATGAGTAAAAAACTTAAAGACCGTGACCAGTGTCCAGAGCAGGCTGTCCCGTGGCCAGTGTCCAGAGCAGGCTGTCCCGTGGCCAGTGGCCAGAGTAGGCTGTCCCGTGGCCAGTGTCCAGAGCAGGCTGTCCCGTGGTCAGTGTCCAGAGCAGGCTGTCCCGCGGCCAGTGTCCAGAGCTGGCTGTCCCGTGGCCAGTGTCCAGAGCAGGCTGTTCCGTTGGTCAGTTTGTCCGAGCGGGCCTGTCCGTGCCAAGTGTCCAGAAGCAGGCTGTCCCGTGGCCAGTGTCCAGAGCAGGCTGTCCCGTGGCCAGTGTCCAGAGCAGGCTGTCCCGTGACCAGTGTCCAGAGCAGGCTGTCCCGTGGCCAGTGCCTATAGCGGGCTGTCCCGTGGCCAGTGTCCAGAGCGGGCTGTCCCGTGGCCAGTGGCCAGAGCAGGCTGTCCTGTGTCCAGTGTCCAGAGTAGGCTGTCCCGTGGCCAGTGTCCAAAGCAGGCTGTCCCGTGGCCAGTGTCCAGAGCAGGCTGTCCCGTGGCCAGTGTCCAGAGCATGCTGTCCCGTGGCCAGTGTCCAGAGCAGGCTGTCCCGCGGCCAGTGGCCAGAGCGGGCTGTCCCGCGGCCAGTGCCCAAGCGGGCCTGTCCCCGTGGCCAAGTGGCCAAAGAGGTCTGTCCCGTGGGTCAGTGTCCAAGAGGAGCTGCCCGTGCCCAGTGGTCCAGAGCTGGCTGTCCCGCGCCAGTTGTTCAGAGCAGGCTTCCGCGCGGCCAGTGTCCAGAAGCGGGCTTGTCCCGCGGCAGTGTCCAGAGCGGCTGTCCCGTGGCCAGTGTCCAGAAGCAGGTCTGTCCGTGGCCAGTGTCAGAGCAGGCCTGTCCGCGGCCAGGTCGCCAAGAGCAGGCTGTCCCGTGGTCAGTGTCCAAGCTGGCTGCCCGCGCCAGTGTCCAGAGCAGGCTGTCCCGCGGCCAGTGTCCAGAGCGGGCTGTCCCGTGGCCAGTGTCCAGAGCAGGCTGTCCCGTGGCCAGTGTCTGGAGCGGGCTGTCCCATGGCCAGTGTCCAGAGCAGGCTGTCCCGCGGCCAGTGTCCAGAGCAGGCTGTCCCGCGGCCAGTCGTCCAGAGGCGGAGCTGTCCCGGTGGCCAGTGTCCAGAGCAGGCTGTCCCCGTGATCACAAACTTTTGGACGTTGGCGAACCCAGAGTTGTCGTGAACAGAAATGGCAAATAACTCCCAGAACTCTTGACCATTTCATCACATCACCTTGAAAAGTGGGAATTTTCACGGTGAGGGAGGTTTTTAGGTCGGCGTTTCCCGTTGAGCTCTGAGACTCTGCCTTGTCCCTGAGCTTCTTCAGCTCCTTTCAAGACGGGCGAGTAGGCGGGAGCCGAGAAACGCCTCATCCTCCATGGTCTGGATGTGGTTGGAGTCATCTGCTTGACCCAGTTTGTCTAATTGGACCTGGATGTCCTGTATCTCATTCTGAAGCTTCTCCACGTGGTGAAGCTTCAGGGCAAGCTGGTCCGGGTCCAGCGCTTTTCGATCACCTTATCGATACGAACGAAGGTCGTTGCATAGTTTGGTTGCCTTGGAGCGGAGTTTAGTTCTGGTAGCCAATATTTCATCCATATTTTACGTTAAACTGATCGGATTCTAACAAATTTCAAAAGGTGGACTGTATTTAAACAAACGATATTGAACCGGAGTCTATCCAACCGACTGAAATGGCGATCCAGTCCGACCGAAAAGGACTATCCGGCCCGGGAGACTATGTTAAGATTCCGTGCTCTCAAGGCTGGTTCTCATCGAAGTCACAAGAAAAATAATCAGATTTCACCCTGGCACGTTTTGTATTTAAAACTCTGTGACCAGGTAACGTTGAACGAATTGAACATAAAATATGGAATAAAAACAACAATTCAACAATCCGGGCAGCAGCAATGGCTCCAAATACTGCAATTGGCAGAAAGGCAACGGAAGGCAACTATACAACTCGGCAACTACGCAGCTCTTAAACAAAACGTCTCGGTTTAATCCTGGGAGGCGCCAGGTTCTACCCAATAAGTATCCTCGATATGCCGGCTGTGCCGGGTTTTTAAACCGCGCCCTATGCAGGATGCGCGGGTCGAAAATGGTTGGTTGGCAGCACCAATTGATGTTGAGAAGAGAGTGTCGGCTACCACAAACCGGCGACAGACTTCCACAGATCAATAGTGCTGGTGTTGGGTTTGCCAAAAGAAGGTTAGAGGCCAGCCATAGCAGACCGACCTCTTTAATTTAGCGTCGAATATATATAACAGGGCTCAAATCCGCCGATAGTTAGCCATAGACAGACCGGCCACCGACGAACCAAAGTTCCGTATATATATATATTAGAGCGTCTGAATTCTGGTGTTAAAGCCGGCCATGGACAAACCGACCTCTCCACCAGAACTCACCAAACGCACCCAGTCGTGGCAACAAATCTAGCCAGACTGCCCACTGCTACCGCGGCCCTGACCCTCATCACCTCCCGAACGCGTGTTTCACGGTGTCCAATCAGCGAGCGCGCAGCGCGGTGCTCATCCCGGGAGGTAGGCTGTGCCGCGGCGCAGCCGAGCGAGCCGCCGAAACGGCCCGACTCAGACGGCGAGGGCAGCCGGCATGGCATCGTACGACCCGCATTACTTAACCCGCGCCGGGCCGGTGCTGGCGGCGGCACCCTTCCTCGGGCCGGGGGTTAGGACACCCCCCTCTAACTCGGTCCTATGCGGACCTAGACATAAACAAAAATACCGGTCGAGAGCTCCCGTCAAAAGGGGATTTGGAAACTATTTAGTTAAAAATTTGCTCAAGGTCATATTAGGAGTCACCCAGAGCGTCATCAAAGCGTCAAATTTTCTCAAATTTCCAGATTTAGGACATATTCTCCAATATTATCCCCAAATATCTCCGGAAACTATGATAGCTAGGAGTAATCATGTAAAGAACAAGCATTAGATATCTATTTAAATTTGCATCGCTGTATGTCCTCAAATTTCATTTCAGGTCATAGTTTGGGATCCAGAGGTCATCAAATGTCAAAAATGTAGTTTTTGGTTAAAATATGTTTCCTGGAATTAGCTTTTTATTCTAAAAATGCACATAACTTCAATTTAACACTATCGTGTTCCTTCTCGTCAAGAGCTTGTGAACACTTATACATTGATGACCTCGTAGGTCAACTTCAAAATTTGACCTTCAGGTCAAGTCATTTGGTTGACCCAGATAGGTCAGTTGGCATATGCGGGGCCCGACGCGGACATGACGATACAAATTACAGTGGTTGTAATCCGCTCGTCTCTATCTTCATTATCAGAGTTATTAGCAATCATTGCTGATGACCTCAGATGACCTCAGAGACCTTGTAGAGATCCTTTTAGAAACAATCGCACCTAGGTCATTCGAATGAGCTAAAAAAACATGATTCTGAAAAATCAGCCTGATCCAATGCATACCTGTTCAGAATGAAGAACATCTGTTTATGTTCCCATTCACTTATAAATGGTGAGGTCAGAATGACCTTGACCTTAGGTCACCGAGTACGAAAATCCGAGATATACAAACTTTAGATTAGTCATGCTCTTATTTGAAACCCTGTAAGCTACGAACCAATCCGACCTAAAAACTGTGACTTTTGGTGGAACACAAACTTTTTTGGAGTGGGGTCACTTGACCTAGCCTAGGTGACCTGACCCTGACATGACATATTGTCAAAATTTTTTTTGAAAGCTTGGACAAAGATGATCGAACAGGTACTGAAAATTTGGGCGGCGCTACGCGCCGCGTTTTCCCGATATTCCAGGAAAAACCCTGAGGGGGGTGTCTAAACCACCCCCCGGGCCCGGCGCGGGTTAACCAGAATGTGCGCCATATGTCTATTTTGTTGCGGCGCCCTTAAGCCCCAATCATCATCATTATCATCCCTTTCCCTTACCTCTATGAATGAATGAATCGGACTTCCGCATTCATTTCGTTTGTCGTTTTAGCGGATTGCGGTATCAGACAAACGAAAATCGGCTTCACTGAAGTTAAATGCCAATTTGAGCTGTGAAGTATGATCGATGAATTAATCCAGACATTGTAAAACGATGCCTTTAAGGTCGCGCGTCATACACATCCACAAATATTGCAACCGATGTCGTGTCATGAAGGTCGCAGGGCAGCAGTTACGTCAAGATTGCTTCCAATTCTCGAGGGTGCGTCGTTAATCAGTGAATCGTAAGGAATGGGAAGAATCTTGTAGAAATTTTGCATCGCTCTCACGCAAAAAAATGTTGATACATCCATATCCTGAGCATATAGATCATATATATAGTATATACATGATCTATATGATCCCGACAACGCTGCCACACACGTCGAACTCCGAAAAAACACACATTCACCGACAAACTAGAGATCATATACCTACGTTAAATCACGCGTTAAATAATTTGGTTTCTTTTGAATAAAATAATATATTATTAGCACCAACGATCATTTTTAACAACCTCTGTACCTTATATACGCAGGCTGCTTGTAACGTAAACAACCTGGTTATGATCGTTGTGATTGGTACTTATGGCAATGGTTACAGTAAGTTTGCGGCAGAACCTGCGTATGACGCAATTCTGACGTCAACAGGTATGATGTCATACTACCGCCAAAGTTTAGGTAAAATTAGATTTTGTCTTCTACAAGGGGTCTTATAGTCCTGTGTCGAAAGTTATTAGCGTAGCGAGGAAGTTCTTTCACCACAAGTCATTTTTCGATCTGCTCTACAAATCTGCTGTCTCCGTTCAAAACCTCATGTTAAAGGGAATAGTTCACCTTTAAGGGTTTAAACAGAGATAGCAGATTTGTAGAACAGATCGTGAAACGTGTTGGGGTAAAATAATTTAATCGTTACCCTTAGTAATTTCGGCACAGGACTAGTGGGCCCTTTTTAGAAGAAAACGTTTCGTGGCACGAAACACTGCTTCGTGACCCGAAACTTCTTCTAAAAGAGGTTCACTATGCCTGTGTCGAAGTTACGAGTTACTTACAGTTAGTAAACAGTTACTCGAAGTTACTACTGGTGTCGAAGTTTCAGGGAAATACAACTTTGTCTTCTAAAAAAGGCTCACTAGTCCTGTGTCGAAACTACTTAAAGTAGCGAGTTTATTGTATAATTCGTGTTTATATAGCCTTTGCTCATTTTAAAGTATACAATTTCGAAAATTACCAAGACAGATATATTAACTAATATTTCACCATTGCGGCTTCATCAGAGTTAACACAATTAAATCACAGTTGATTTAAATCATGTTGATGGCTTTGCTCGGTTTGAGGTGGAGTGGTTTGGTTTTAGTGCAGCGAGAGAATATACTGGTGTTTTACCATTTTTGTTCCATCAACTCTGATGAAGCCGCAATGGGGAAGTGTTAGTTTTTATCTCTTTTGTAATTTTCGAATTTCTCTGCTTTAACGTGAACAAAGGCTATATTAACAAGAATTATAAAGTGTGGACAATTTTTTTTTGGCGGCTTTGTATAATAAGGGTCACGTGTCATATTGGATGGTTGCAAAAACTGTGATTTAATGGGGTTGGGGCCTATTTGTAAGGTACCAATATTTTGGGCGCATAATAACGATAAAAATTAGTTATAATGAATATATAAACAAACAAACAAAATATACTAGAAATTAACTAAGAAATGACTAAAAACAAAACAATTATTATCAAGGTTCTTGTAGCAGTGACGTCACACATGAGTTGGAAAACGATACATTTTGTTGCGCGGCGGTGACAAAAGTAGTCTAAGGTAAATGCAATGGTTAGTTGTATGTTGTAGGAAACTGAATCAGAGCGATATGAGGGACGATTTAAAACGACGAGGCCGAAGACATTCATTTAATCGATTTACAGCGAGTGCTGTACTGAAGTATTTGATAAATTTATATAGTTGTGATGCAAGGCCAAATCTATTCTGAATTAGAATTTGATAGAGCAATTTGTTTTAATAATAATATAAAGATTGTGTTCGAAATTGAACTGAAATATTCTCATCAAGACATACATACTCAAAATGAAATATCCAGGTTTGGCTCTTCCGACTACAGAAACATTGTGAGGATATTGACAAGGACAGAAACCAACTATTCCAAGAAAATAAAGTCAGCACTCAGTGAAGAGTGACTTTCTGCATGGATGCAAAGAAAATAGGAACGGCCAGGCACACTCCGGTTGCTGAGTCTTGAGACGCAAGAAGTGCTAAACATTAGCGGATGTAACTTAGTTATCTATTTTTAACAATTGTTTGATTCCGTGATAGGTGAAATGCTTTATTGTGTTGTTATCGTTTTTCTTTCTTACTTTGTTTAATAAATGTTTTCCTTAAGCTGATCTTTAGCATGTGGGTGTATGGCTGAAACTTCATGCAAATAAAAGCACATACTTGAATATTTATTGCATATTTATCAGAAACAGAGTAATCTACTTCAAAGTGATACTATAGTCTCTATATTAATCATATTTTTCCAAACCTACAATGTCCGCCACCGTTTTTGTATGGCCTTAAACACATTCAGGTCAGAAGCGTCGCAATCACCATCGAAAAATGGGCTGCGTTCTAGCCGGTTATCGGACAAAGACAGCCCAGCTATTTGTCCCGATACCCGGAATAGACGCCTGCAATCATACTGTGACGTCACATTCAAGGATGTTTTTTAATCAATATCGAAGGTGAAATGGTAGATTTGGGACAGAAGGCGTTCTTAGTTGCGTTTAGGAGGTATATATAAAAATATAGAAAATTACGCTACATTTTATAGACATAAAAACAAAAAATCAGCCTCCAACCCCATTTAGTTAACTCTGATGAAGCTGCAATGGTGAGATACTAGCCGTTTTCACGATGGCTTATTTTGCGCGAAATCTTTTAAAACATTTTAAAATGTTTTGAAATGTTTAAGTTGTAGCCGCTTTCACGATGGACTAATTTGCGAAAAAATGTTTTAACCCTCGCCCTACGGCACCGTGGAGCGAGGGTTAAAACATTTATCGCAAATTTGTCTAGACGGCTACACTGGAACATTTTAAAACATTTTAAAATGTTTTAAAACATTTCGCGCAAAATAAGCCATTGTGAAAACGGCTACTAGTTAATATCTTTCTAGTAGAGTTTGATTTTCCATTGGGTCTGCAGTGCAGGAATATGTTTATCTTTGCACTCCTCTGAGATGCAAAGATAACAATGTTTAGTGCTCGTTCAACGATAAAGTGAAATAATGTGTTATATTTGCATCCCTCTGAGTCTGAGATGCAATATAAGGTCACGCGATTTTCGACAAAAAATCAAGTACTGAGCTGAACTGGATTGAATCAAACTCTACCTAGAAAGATATAGAATTCTTCATGTTTCCCTCGTGGGAAATAGGAAATATTTTCCGCTTGTGTTCCTGACAAAACCTCGCTCCTTCATCGCTCGATTTTTCAGTCACACGCTTGGAAAAGATAAAGAGTATTTTTCATGGCTCCGAGTGGAAGATAAGGATATATTTTCCAAGCGGGTGACTGAAAAACCGAGCGACGAAGGAGCAAGGTTTTACTGTCAGGAAACACGCGCGGGAAAATATTTCTATCTTCACGGAGGGAACATGAAGAAGCTATATCTAGTAGATTTGATTCAGTTCCAGTATAGTTCTTATACTTATTTCGATTCGAAAAAAACGCGTGACCTTTCTATCTTAGAAGGGATGCAAATTAAAACACATTATTTCACGTTTTCGTTGAACGAGCATTAAACACCTTTATCCTTCGCATCTCAGAGGGTGCGAAGATAAAAATATTCCTGCACTGCAGACCCAATGGAAAATCAAACTCTACTAGAAAGATATCCTCATCTTCCACTCGGAGCCATGAAGAATACTCTATATATCTCTCTTTGTAATTTTATAATTTTTACCTATACCTTAACATGAACAAAGGCTATATAAACACGAATTATACATTAACCCTCATAATGTTCTTAACAGCCATCAACATAATAATAGCGAGTTTATTCTTCAGCCAAAACCCATTTTTTATCTGCTCTACAAATCTGCTATCTCAGTTCAAAACCCAACGTTAAAGGTGAACTAATCCCTTTTTAAGGTGAACTTTTCCCTTTAAGTATGCTTAGTTTTCTTTCAAACAGCGTTTTGGAAGTGAAGTAGTATTTATATCCCAAAATAGACATAACAATGAGCAGCAAGCACTGAAGCACACAGCCGCTAAGGTGTATTCGTTTAATGCACTTTTGGTCAGTCATGGCGTCCCACATTCGGTGCATAGTTCGCTCGTTGGGCCGATACTGCGCGCGTAGTCAACGCGCCCTGAAATTCGTCCGTAGGCGATTAGGCGTGCGTGCGCAGTGGACGGCTTCCTTTAGTGACACTTCTCGGAACGTCTCACGGCAACAACGCATCTGACGGTGTCGGTGGCACAGTGAAAAGAAAATAGCTTTGGAGAGATTGGGACGACCTGACTATTTCCATATTCTGAGTCGAGACGGCTTATTCACTTCGGATTCGTTACCGAAGAGTACGTTTCATTAACGGCTGAATCCCTGAAAAGGCGGTTCGACCAGGCACTCGCTGTGAATGGCACGCAGAAGCTCACGCCCGTTGCCCGGTTTCATATCATTACCTATAGCGAATGTCATCCAGTGTGGCAGGAGTCATGTTCGCGTCGGGAGGGATGAATAGGCATTAGTGGGGATATTGGGTGATTAGCGGGAGTGAATGGAGGCATGCAGGTACATACACAATGTGTGAAGGGACGTTTCACTTGATATATGTTGCTAGATTTCATCAGTTTTGATGCCAGTCGATGTAGATATACATGTGTGTTATGACAGTGCTTCTTACATTGCATATGAAATTAATAAACGCCCTAATTTATACTTAACAAAAAACGAACCCAGGAAGGAACAGAGATATTGTATATTCTAACGATATACATATTTATATACAACAAACCTATGCTAGGCCTGTACCGGAGCAGTGGCGTCGCCACGGCTTCCGAGTAACAAGGGACATATGTCAAATTAGTGGGGACAAATCCAAGTGCACGTGTACTTAAACATGTGACCATATTAGGGATGGATGCAAATTACTAGAGACAATGTCCCTAGTGTCCCCCAGTGGTGGCGACGCCCGTGTACCGGAGCTAATCGCCCTAAAATGTTGAACTGAAACGCGATCTAGGCAAAATACCTCGGGTCATATCTTTAAGGCTGCTGTCACTACTAATAGCTCCACTAAGCTCCACTACTATAAGCTCCACTAAGCTGAAACATTCACAGATAGATTCAGCGCCCATGAAAACCTAGTATACTAACTTTGGTCGAGATCACTCGTATATTAGTGTCACCCTACGGTTGACCGGTATTCGACCTGCCCACTGTTATCTTGACCTAAGGTCAAGGTCTCTTAAGGTCCGAAAATGGTCACATCGCATGTCATTTAAAGCGCCATGAAGAGCGCAGCAAAATGGTGTTCACTGTATCCCTCTGTGAATATATTAAATATAAAGTTGTTGATGATACGTTCCAGTAGCGGTCGGTTCAAATAGCGAAAACGAAGTGCGGTAGAAATAATAGTGGAGTACTGATGACGTATGCAAAACGTCACAGATTTGTCCATTTGAATATAGCAAATATACCCAACGGTTTTTGCGTTGAAGCTCAGTAACTAGGTCGTTTTGAGAAGAAAAAATGGAGGTTGTCAAAATATATCTGACAATCTGGCTATCTCTGTTAAAAACGAATGTGGAAGGTGTTATATTCCCTTGCAATTATCAATATCCATTTTCACGACGGACTATTGCGCTGAAAAGATTCTGAATCTTTATGTGAAATGTTTTAAAATGTTTAAGATGCCGTTTTCACGATGGATTATTGCGCTGAAAAGCTATAAATATTTCTGTAAAATTCCAAAAAATAAATTACTGATTTAGGCGATATTTTCACCATTCAATAGTTATGGACACATGCAAAGAGTTACTAACAAGTTTATGATACAAAATTGGCCGTTTCTAAAGAACTAGGAATAAATGATATAATTCGCCGTTTCTAAAGAACATATGCGTCTAGAGTCCATTCGTTCAGCTTAGCATACCGTCATACAAGTTACTCAATCTGGCAGCGTCATGGATCAAAGGTCAGTCTGTGCATTGCGCAATGATGTGTTAGAATCGATTCGCCGACCATTGCATTGGGCAAGTCCATTATGGCGTCAACTGAGGGGAGTCCGTTGAGCGACCAATAGCGTGCCAGGCCACAGAATGTTTCGGAATCTTTTGAAAAGTTTCAGTGGGTGGAGATCACAACTAACAACTTTACAACTAACCTATAAATAATTGTCTTGCTAATTACCAGCAAATCGCAATTTTGTAAAACATTATTCTCTTACTACCAACATATAACAAAATTCCGAGGGACGTTTCAAGACAAAAATCGCATGTAAAAGTTGTGTAGTTAAGGAAGGGATAAATATACTAAAACTTGCTTACCAAAACATTTCAAAACATTTCAGAAAGATTCAGAATCTTCTCAGCGCAATAATCCATCGTGAAAACGGCTATGATGTGTTTCAGCGAATTGTATCCCCGTCAGTGAGCGCAATGCAAATAACTCCGAACCACCGCAGTTGTTCACTTGGTTTGAAGACCTTGAATGCATCCCACTGTAGCAGACTGTAGGAAGCCACCCAGGGGACACTGGGCAGCCTGTGCTGTCATTCAGCAGTGGCCAGCTACTGCCCTGTACGACCTCGTCTGGTCTCATGAAAATTAAAGTAGTTTGCCTGGCGAAACTTACAGGAGACACCACTACAGCTCAAACTGAAACGAACCGGGCATTTTGTAGCTAAAGAGGTCGCATAAATGAGCTGAAATGTTGTATATTGGAAACTGTTTAATGAATGAGTTTTATGTTTGTCATTCAACTATTTTATATTGGTTATCTTCGCCTTGTGTAAAGGCACTGATAGCTAGCTGCAATAAAGCATACACGGAGACAGAAACAACTACCTGGATATTTGTTTGGTGGATGTCTAGAAGCGTGTTTGCAATATATAATACACAGTACCCAGTACCCACCCATGCATGGTTACATAATTTTACCACACGATGGATGCATGTCGTGTGTGTCAAGTACAAAATGAAATGAGTGATTGATTTGATTGGGAATATTTTTGATTGTGCGAATCGCTTGGCTTGTACCTATCGTATCTCTGCATGAGTTATTTAAGCGTCCATAGATTCAAAGATAAATGAAGCAACAATATTTTATAGAAAAGAAGTGAAAAGAGCTAGGTCCTGCGCCTGCTGAATATATGACAAAGGAATGTATTTTATATTGTCAGTATGCATTCCATTGTCCAGTATTCAGATACCATAGATATCGGGATTGTGACATTCAGAAAAATTAATAGAGCTTGCTTAATTGTACTGAATGCAGACAAAAGTAATGATTGCGTGTGAACGATGTAATCAAAACGGCGTCGTGATGAGATGCGAACTAGAGGTGGCAAAAGTTGATATTTTTGGGACCCAGACCCGACCCGGTCCCAAAAGCTGAAAAGTGGACCCAGTTATACCCGATGCAAGGCAGGTTTGGACCCAGCGGACCCATCTAGCAAAATGTTGTCTCACAACTAATATTGACAAATCTGCACTCTACAGTTAGTTCAAGTAAAATTACTCTTGTAGTTGCAAATACATACAGTTCAGATTGGCCAGCAGCACAAAGAAACCTGCGTATCAGTGTTCCTACTTACGTGAAACCAGCATGAAACATAAATTGGACCCAGTCTGTACCCGGTATCATTTGGCGGAACCCAGTCTGGGACCAACTGGGTCCAGACTGAGTCTAGAGACTGGTTCCTCGGGTCCACGTTTTGCCACCTCTAATGTGAACACACCAGTCACAACGACAAAGAATTATCAACGCTGCTTCCCCGTCATTAATTGCAGCACCTTCTATCCTGTTTCATTATGAAGCCTCGCGGAATATTGATTATGCAGTGTTTGAGTGGAGCGGGAGGGGGGAGGTTGTTATGAGACAGCGATCGTGCTGGCGGCAGTGAAGCGTCGGGCGCCTGGTGACACGTCCTCACCCCAGCCTGGTGACACGTCCTCACCCCCAGCCTGGTGACACGTCCTCACCCCCAGCCTTGGTGACACGTTCCTCAGCCCCAGCCTGGTGACACGTCCTCCCCCCCCAGCCTGATGACACCTCCTCCCCCAGCCTGGTGACCACGTCCTCCCCCCCCCCCAGCTGGTGCACCTCCTCCACCCCCAGCCTGGTGACCACGTCATCAGCCCCAGCCTGGTGACACGTCCTCACCCCAGCCTGGTGACACGGTCCTTCACCCAGCCTGGTGACACGTCCTCTCGCCCCAGCCATTGGTGACCACGTCCTCACCCCCAGCCTGGTGACACGTCTCGCCCCAGCCTCGTATCACGTCCTCCCGCCCAAGCCTGGTGACACGTTCCTCAATCCCCCAACCTGGTGGACACCTCCTCAACCCAAGCCTGGTGACACCTCTCACCCCAGGCCTGGTGGGCCGTCCTCACCCCCAGGCTGGTGACATCGTCTCAGCCCCAGCTGGTGACACGTCCTCACCCCCAGCCTGGCTGGACACGTCCATCACCCCGCTCTGGTGACACCGTCCTCACCCCCAGCCTGGTGACACGTCCTCACCCCCAGCCTGGTGACACGTCCTCAGCCTCGTGACAGGCCGCGGGGTCTGAGCGGGGACACTGTCCGACTTCCGAGGTCACCACCGTGCAGGACAGTGAGAAGAGGACGGAGAACAGAGTCGCGGGGAAGGAGACGCACAATGGGCGCAAATTGACCCAAAGGTGTCGGCGTGCCCTTAAACCTCAATAAACAAACAAAGGAGACGCACAGTTTCGCTCTTAATTGGGTGCGGGTGCGTCTGTAGCTGCTCATCCGGATCTCGGTGTCTGAGGGACGCCGATGTCTCATCCGGATCTCGGTGGCTGAGGGACGCCGATATATGTGGGTTTGGGCTGGGATGGACACGGATATCACCCAGTCGTCCTATCGGGCCTCCAACTATTGCCAGATCAATAGCCTATTGGTCTTACGAAACCCAATCAGGCACACTGGTCGATCGGAGGGTTGTTCATATCCCTCGATCGAAGCGGCTGCCGTCTTCAGTGAGGACCTCATCACAAGACCCTAGAGACAAAGCGACAGCGGGGAACGCGAACCCGACGGTTGTCATGACCCGCTCTGGGGGTTAGTCGAGTGAGGGTAGAGGTCACCCAGTCTGGTGATGGTACGATGGTGATGGTGGTGGTGGTGGTAGGATGCAGATGAGATGAGTGAGATGAGTGAGATGAGTGAGATGAGTGAGATGAGTGAGATGAGTGAGATGAGTGAGATGAGTGAGATGAGTGAGATGAGTGAGATGCAGTGAGATGAGTGAGATGAGTTGAGATGAGTGGAGATGCAGTGAGCATTCGCAGTGAGATGAGTGAGATGAGTGAGATGAGTGAGATGAGTGAGATGAGTGAGATGAGTGAGAAGATAGAGGTCTGGCAAATTCAACAATTTTATAACTATGACTGATTTCAATGGAATTAGAGGTATAGCCAGTTTTGGGTCGATTTGAACTGGGATTGGTTAGTGCCGATATGTGGCCACTGGCCATCGACTGTCAACTGGACGGGCATTGCAGTGGCCGCAGTGTCTTCCCGGTCGTCCTGCTTACGACACGGCCACAGTCGTGATAAATTAACAGAGACATTCTGCACGACGACAGACAACTTCTAAATTCCTGCTGCGAAAAAGTATATGAAAGATACCTATGAACCTATCGAAATCCTCGACCCTGTGGCGCTCGGATGCTTTTCCAGAAGTCTATCCATTCGCTTTTTTTGCGGCGTGAAGTAAACATGTTTTGTTCCTTCCTTTTTTTCTTAAGTTTCGTGCGCCTAAGCTATTGCCAGGATATATTTCGCCCTGCAGCGACTGATGGATAGTTTAAGCGACGGCTCGGTGTTGAGCGGCGACGCTAGCAGCTCCTGCCTGCCTGCCTGCCGGCCTTCCGTCCGACGGCACAGCCGCCGCCACCGAGCTGCCCCGACCGCCATCGCCTCAGGCGTGGTCGATGTCAACCAGTCGAGTCGCCCCCATCAGGGAGCCCGCGCCCCGCAGAGGATCATTTCGCCTGTTGCTAGAAAGGTCCGATGTCCACTGCACAATACCAACAGTCGCAGTGTTACGCAACACAATACTTTCCGTCGTCGTGTCACAAGGTCCAACTTGTTTGGAGTCAATGATTGGACGTTTGTTCTGCCGACACTGCAATTTGCAGCGACGATAAAGTTTACGGTCCAAACATGCCGATGGACTTCCCCAGTAAGGGTGTCCCATCTGAGCTTTCTAAGTACGTCACTCCTGAGCCTGATGACGACAAACCACAATAATGCGTGTGTTTTTTTTAGCATAAGATCATTTGCGTTTTAAAGGGAATGTTTCACCTTTCTGAAAGTAGTCAAATATACGCCCGTTGTAATACAAAATATGAAGAAAGTGCTAATGAAAATGATGCTGATATTCGTTTTCGAAAAGTCACATAACTTGATAAAAAGGGACAACGACGTCATTATTGGGCTATGTTTAGAGAACTATAGAGAATAGGCACGATTTTTTATATTTTTTTCTAAGTTTTCAAAATTTCTAGAAAAATCCCATCTTCATTTTGACGCTCTCTTTCGATTGGTGCCCTTGAAAAAAACGTGCAACGCACCGTTTGTCCACAAAAAGGTACATAAGGTCGATTTTGAGGGATTCACTCATAAGACCTTGACCTTTGACCTTGACATTAAAAATAACATCAGATTCACAATCCTCGTATGCGACTTGACCTACATATTTTGGGCTAAAAATATTGACGTTGCAAATTTCCGTTGTGTTGGCTGTTGGCTAACATCACGGACTTATTATTTTTAGGGTAACAGTGCTATAGAATCCAAGGGCGCCACCACCTTCCGAAAGTTGAGGGGGGCAGTCGACAGAGGCATTCTGAAGTTCATTCTTTCCATGCAACACCATAGGCGTAATGTTAAAATCAGAAAAATGTTGGGGTACACGTTCCCCTGTCCTCCCCTGTGGCGGAGCCCTTGATAGAATCAAAATACGATACCCACATGATTAAAGGGACACTGCCACCTTAACATTAGATTTGAGTTGAGATAGCCATTTTGGCTGCTTGGCATTGAAATTATGATGGCAGTTAGTTAAAACAACCCACCACTGATCTAAACAAATATAAATTCAAGTTTGATTTTGCAATCTGCTAACATCGCAAGTCCCAATGTATCTTGAATGCGGGGCCGTGAGCGATTCGTAGTCTCTCTTTGCAAATGCAGCATTGTCCTGCGCACAGGGCGGATCCAGCCCCTCGGGTTTGGGGGGCAACCTTTTTCCGGCAAAAGGTACCCTCATTTTTTTTCTTCACGATTTGGGTTTTTCCCTTATTGGCATTAGAGATAAAAAATAATATTTTTCTGAAAAAGTACATTTTTTTTTAAACTTTTTTCGGAGAAAAAAATCGGGGAAAAAATCGGGAAAAAAATCGGGAAAAAACTTTTGCGTTTTTAGGTTAAAAAATCCGGTGGAAATCACTTTAAAAACACACAGAACACCATTTCCGTAGCATATACACAACGTAGCGTAATAATAATAACGTTTATCTATACCAACTCGAAGAGGCGTCACGATAACTATTGAGGGCGTCCGATGAAATGACGAAAAAAACGTATACCTTTGTCTTGCGTGCCATGCCTTTAGCCAACATTTTAATGTGGATTTCATGTTAAAAATACGCATTTGGTTTGAGTTAGGTACTTTAGGTGTTTATAGGGGCGATGTCCACGTCATATCTTTCGCGTCGCCTATTTTCGGAACTCGGCAGGCCATGCTTAACTTGTAGCCAGCTTGAAAATTAACCCTCGCCTCAGGGGGGCCTGACAGGCCTCATTGATGCTTTTCTGAAATCACTTTTTACTCATACGGCTTATCTTGCTGGAATTTCACTAGCTGAGTTGACAATAATTATACGTATGCTGGCAAAATTTCACTGAAATTGGTTCAGTCATTCGGGAGAAAATGACGTTTTAGTGACGATTAGGTATAGTTGGTGGAAAGACGGTAACTATATTATAAAAATCGTAGAAAATAGAGATTTGCAGCAAATTGCTTACGGAAAGCGACAAAGATCGAAAATGCCATTTTAATTAGGAAAGGCCAACTCGGATTTTTGCAATATTGGGTTTCTAATCCCTAAGCTCTGAAAAAATGGGGGAATCACTAAAAAAATATAATTGTCAAATATTTTGAAAAACCAAAAGATAAGTGAGAGAACTAAATATGGGAAATACCCGAACCAAATTTCAAAGCAATGACTTGCAATAACTATTTGTTGATGAGTGATAGTGTACGAAACTCATGACGTTATTTTTTAATTTCACTTTTTTGCGACTTATTGACCAGATACCAACAAATAAATACTATTTTCTATATTTTCTGAGACAAAACTGGTCCAGGGCCAAGCTTATTTATTTACATATTAATTCTCAATTTTGAGGTTTCTGATGGAGAAAAAACGCGCTATTCTTGACGTTGATCAAGTCTAGTCATCACTTGACCTGGAAGTTCACCCAATGACTGAAACCTAAATCATACCGTTAGATTCCTCACGTGACAGGCAAACATGCTGGTTCTTACTGCGTTGCTCTATGATGCTTTGGTTTTGAGAAGTTAACAGGAATCCTGTTCAGCCCCCCCCCTCCCCGTTACAGCGAAGTGGAAACGGAAGGCGAGGGTTAATATTGTATGAAGTGACCCTGGGTCAGGAATTACCCTCAGGAGAGCTCTGCCATACACTTATGCAAATTAATTTTTCCATTTTCCTATTTGTGTTTAAGCAATTGCAAAACTTGTGTGATGCCGCGAAGCGGCGCGAAATTATTTCAGTTTTGTATTGTGAATAGCTGGATTTTGACTGCTTTCATCAAAGCTATTTAACGATAAATTGTTATCTTTCCTCGGGTGCCAGGACTCACCATGTTAATAACCAAATAGTGGCCAAAATAACAGTTTCGTATCTTGAATAATGTGGTATTCACTGATATTCCTTGGGGGGGGGCAAAAGATATGTGGCCCACCTTTTCGCTGGGGGGGGGTGCCATGGCCGGGATTGCCCCCCCCCTGGATCCGCCCCTGCCTGCGCAGCGGGACAATTTGACCTTTCTATGCGTGAGCGCTAGGCGACATCTATGTTCCGACCCGAAGGGTAGTGAACACCGCGGCCCGCAGTGACCCACGCGAGGTCGCGAGGGAAGCGTCTACACGTACTGATCAATCTACCAGGTGAGCCCTGCCTCGGACCTTTAAGTACTTTAAGACTTTTAAGACCTTTAAGTACACTTCCTAAAAGTATTATAAACTTTACCTTTGTTTACAAATGACCAGCTGTCTACAATGCTCCCATAGGCCCTATGTTGAGGCTCCGCTCGCGTACCTAGTATTCTTATGGACCGTGCCTCGGACGCGGCCCGGTCTAACTGGCGGTTGATGCGTTATGTGCTGTTTGGGGGCAATGTCGTTTCAAGGGCATGCATAATGGCGTTTTTTGGTCATCCATCTATGCTGTGTTAGCCGTTTGGTGTTCTGCCTCCCCCGTAAGAGACAAGGGTTCTTGTGCACGTGGTTCGCACTCCTTATGGAATCCTGTCGGTGCGCCAATGGTTCGCCCCCCCCCCCCTTATGCCGGCCCAGAGGTCGCCTTCAATACTGTTTGGGTCGGGATTTTGGTGTGATACTGCTCCGTCAGCCACTGTTTCCCCTGGAGCTATTGGCATGACGCCAGCATGGCGACAGCCGGCCAGTTGTCGCGCTTGTGGCCTGGGCTCTATGCGCTCGGCAGCATAGAGCTGTTTTTCTATGACCCCAACCGGGGCTGGTAAAAATTGCGATCATGATACTCAAAATGAGCGCAAAAACTTTCAAGTTTGCTCCGGGGCATAAAAGGCCATTCTGCACAGTGCACACAAGCTTTTTACTTTTGACACAAAAGTGTTTTGGCACAAAAGCTTTTTACCCCTGGACAGGTCGAAAGGGTCCCTGGATCGACTGTAAGGGCCCCTGGGCGAGTGAGAGGGGCCCCAAGCATCCCAAATGACCCCTAGCCAGCACAGAGGGGTCTCAGGTCACGGAGTCACGGCCCACGGGGACACTTTGTTTCGGCCAGATTTGGTCGGGCACCAACGAAACCGGTTTTACCAGCCCGGACCCCGAGGTGGTCGCACCGCTCAGTGGTGCCGCCGTGAAATATACGGGGTCAGGTCTCTTGAGTTTGTGTTAAATCCGCTGATACAGTACAACTACAGACTGGTTATTGAGTCGATCTCTGGAATGATTCAATTATGAATCATGTCGCAACATAAATGTTTAAAATTCAATTATATTTGTATTTTTTATTCAAATCATGAGCCAATTGCATTCAAGGTCATGGAATTTGTTCGGTTCTAATCGAAATAAAGCAAGTCGCACTCAATATCCAGTCTGATACAACGTCGCGTGGGGTCGCGCGGGGCGCACTATATTCCGCGCCGGTTCATTTATTGCATGTTTTCCCGCGGCGTCACACGGGGGCGCTGAACTCCCCGTCATCTCGCGGGGGGCATTGAATTCCCGCTTTGCTTGTGCCGGCATTGTCGTTTCGCGGGGTGATAGTCCCCGTGTCGTCTCACGGGGTGATGGTTCCCGTGTCGTCTCACGGGGTGATGGTTCCCGTGTCGTCTCACGGCGTGATTGTTCCCGTGTCGTCACACGGCGTGATGGTTTCCGTGTCGTCTCACGGCGTGATGATTCCCGTGTCGTCTCACGGCGTGATGATTCCCGTGTCGTCTCACGGCGTGATGGTTCCCGCGTCGTCTCGCGGGGTGATGGTTACCGCGTCGTCTCGCGGGGTGATGGTTACCGCGTCGTCTCGCGGGGTGATGGTTACCGCGTCGTCTCGCGGTGTGATGGTTACCGTGTCGTCTCACGGGGTGATGGTTACCGTGTCGTCTCACGGAGTGATGGTTACCGTGTCGTCTCACGGGGTGATGGTTCCCGTGTCGTCTCACGGGGTGATAGTTCCCGTGTCGTCTCACGGTGTGATTGTTCCCGTGTCGTCTCACGGGGTAATAGTTCCCGTGTCGGCTCGTCGGGTGATAGTTCCCGTGTCGGCTCGTCGGGTGATAGTTCCCGTGTCGGCTCGCTGGGTGATAGTTCCCGTGTCGGCTCGCGGGGGATACTGAATTCTCGCGTCGTCTCGCCATATGCATGACATCACCATATTCGTGCCAAAAGTTGTTGCCTTTAAGCATTTTTCAGTGGGCGCCTGCTCGTTACAGCATGCAGCCTGGCAAACGCTCCATTTTCACACGCTGCTCGTGCTGGGCGATAGTTTTATCGCGCAATTAAAGGGAATGTTTCACTTCTCTGAAAGTTGTCCAATGTACGCCGCTTGCAGTGCAAAATCTGAGTAATTCTGCCGAACACGATTTGACATTTGTTTCTCACAAAGCAGTTGCTCAAATTCATGAAAAAACATAGGTTTTAGTATTTGGCTGATGACTCATATGAAGGGAATTTTGGAAATAGAGAAAACCTTCACGCTGCAATATGTATGAACTAGTGTATGGCTAAATGTATAGCCAATGAAAACAAGTCTACTTCATCAACATTGATAAAGAGAGATGACGACATCGGCTTTAACCCGCGCGGCGTAGGGCGTCTCCAAGCCGAACGCGTGGCGTAGGGGGAAATATTACCCCCCTTCTTTATCTTCCGAACCAATGACCGCAGCGAGACGCGCAAGGCTGCGATCTGAAAAACTCTCAGGAAACGAATCGGGAATGCATTACCCAATTTTTTTTCAAATTAGGTCAAATTGTCGGTCACGGTCAGGTCATATGGAAAAGTTCAGTTAATGAGTTAATGGCTCATACTTAATTAGAATCTTTAATTAAGACTATGATGCACATAAAAAGCTCTCAAAGGTGTTAATACATCTCCTGCATTAAGTAAAAGTGGAATTTGTATTGCAAAGGTCAAGGTCAGGTCACCAAATGTCACTGTCACAAGAGGTCAAAGAAAATATTGTGACACATGTTTTAGGGGTTATTGCACGTAAAAATAGATTAGCCATAGCCATTTTTACAACTTGACCCATAAAGGACAAAAATCAGGTATCTAAGGTCCAAAAACATTGAAAATGACTAATTATGAATAACAATGCATTGTTTCTAGGTCAGTTTTGTCTCATAAACACAAAAATGACCATTTATATATCTGTATCAGGTAAAAAATAAAAAAAATAAGTAATGACAAATGACGTCATTACCTACTTATGCTTGGAAAGCAATCAGTCACTGAAAAATGAAGATATTACTTAGAAATTCGGTTTGGTTATTTATAACGCTTGATTCTCGTACATATATTCCGTTTTTTTAATACATTGAGAACAAAAAAAATTGGAGGGAAAAAATTCTGAAAAAATCAGTTTTTTGGATTTTGGGGGGTCAAAAACCCAAAATTTGGGAAATCCGAAATTGCCATTTTGTAGAAAATTAAATTTCCTTACTCATACTGTTTTGCGTTTGCAATTTGCCTTAAAGTTATGTTTTCTACGATGCATCAAACAGTAACCGTTATTTAACCAAAAATGGCATTGACATGACGTCATCAAAACGTCATTATCTCCAAAGTTTCTTTAAAAAAAAAATCGGATGAATTTTCTTTTAGCGGAAACTTCAAATTGATTGCTGTATAGGTACTGAAACTTTGACGTCGTTATCTCTACGGGGTTTTCAAGTTATGCGCGAAATCCGGGAGGGGGTAATATTTACCCCCTACGCCGCGGGGTTAAGAGGGATACTAATACACTAGGGCCTTATTTTGGCAGATGTCAAACCAAACCTCAAATTTACTTTCGATTGGACCTCTGTGGGTGTTTTAACTTCTACACTACTTTTAATTTCAATGCAAATCCAGCAAAATGGCCATCTCAACTCAAATCGAATGTTAATGTGAAACATTCCCTTTAAGATCCGGGGGCGCAATGTTTGGCCGCCCCTGGCCCTATTTCCGCTACATGCCGTCGCGGGGCACGCATCGACGACGAGTTTCGCCTATGGGCGATTCATCAGGCAGTGCAGCGGCGGCCGCAGCAGATAATAATCGCGGGCGGGAATGACTTGCACGGCCTGCCTTCCGGCAGCGCCAGCTTCTCGGCCACCTGCGCGAGCTGGCCGCCGGCGTCGACCGTGTCATATGTCCGATCCCACCGCGTGACAGTCTGCGTGCAAGGGATGTTACTCCGATCCGGTACTGCTGACGGAGACGACTTACAAACCGCATCCTGCACGCCACATTCTCCTTTGTCAGTCTCGGGAGCGGCGGGTGCGGCGGTCATGACCGCCTGCACCCCGTGGCAATACGGACCGGAGGGACCAAGGTCACACCCGCCCTAGGCCCGCCCCGGCATAATGAGCCCATGGAGTGCCGCCACGCTGGCAGCACCGGGCTATCTGCTGTTGATCATGCTAAAAAAGACCTTCTTTTTCTATCAAGCGTCATTGGCCCAGTGATGGAATGACATGCTGCGGATAGATGGGCCACCGGGTTGTACATTTACAATTTGGAAATCAATTTCCTTTTAACTACGGTGACAAACGGCGGGGCTCAGTAGAAATACAATTTCGGAGAGGGTGATAATTGATAACTAGTGAATGCTGCTGTATATTTGTGAGTGGCAGAATTATTTTTTTCCAGCGTCGCTCGCGGTGGAGCGCCGTAAATATGGGGTGTCCCCTCCGTGATATCAGAGGGTGCAATAACTATCTATTGCCGCGACACTACCTGCACGCGACACTCTCCCTGCGCCGTTGGTCATGGATATGTGCCTCCCTCGTCTATGAGTGTTGTATATAGTTTGTAATTGGCAAAATGGACAATGCCCGCATCGCTCGCGCTGTGGCGTCATTAAAAGGCGTGCCCCTCGGTTACATCGGTGGGCGCGCCAACTATTTGAGCCAATTATTTGTAAATAATTCGTAATTATTATAATATGCCCATTTGGCTCTCGGTGAACTGAGACAGGCCCGTGGACGGTCAGCATAGGCACAGATTGCCGACGGGCCAATGTTAAATTCATCCCCCCTCAGATGGTTGAGATGGTAGTATATACAGGCAGGTGCGTGAAGGTGATCGGTGGGGCTTGATATGCAGTGATGCAATATCACCGTATTTGGTGGTCTCCGATCGCGGTATTCGGTTGTGGATAAAAACGCAGCTGAGGAGCTAGCTTGTTGACTGTGGTCGGTCTCTGACCGTGCGTTCAGCGACGTTAACACGCATATCCGAGGAGCCCCCCTGAACGATGTTGATCCTGTTTCCGGCAGCGTATGACCGCATCTGTTTGCCTAAGCCTAAACCACATTAAGAAAGTGGTCCCTGCGCTTACCACTCTGCTTGGCGGTGGTTCTACGCGTCTGCTGAGTCCTCAGTTGACGGTCAGCCTTCACGCGTGTGTGGTGTCCGTGCAGGCCATGAGGTGTGTGTTGCACGAGCTCGCTAGCAGTCCTCCTGTAACCTTGTGTGCGCCAGCAAATCGAGTCTGTTTTGCCCTCATTAGCAGCACCAGGCATATGGCACGTGTTACCTGGTCCGCACTCTGTTACCTGGTCCGCACTCTGTGTCGTTGCCGTATGTACTACGTGATAACGCGCATCTGTACAACGCATGTGTCAGCATCTGTCCAATGTTCACCCTTCGTTCCCGGTATGCCACTCGGCTGGCTTTCCACTGAACGTGTCGCTCATTGAGGCGTGTCTGTCTCTTATGGTCAGTGTTGCTGTGTGTGAGAAACTGAAGAGACCCTGTTAAAGTTTTACGCATAGCCCAAGGCTGTATAAACCAGTATAGCGCTAGCCGCATACTAGTCAGTGATTTGGCGTGTTATGCTTGCGCTCTTTAAGTGAGCAGCTGCTCAGCGCTGTGTCCCCTGGTCCGTACAGTGCACAGTGGGCGGATTGACCATCCTAGCACGACACGGGTCAAAAAATGAATTATCGTGAAAAGCTATCAAACCTTTACCACTGTGTTCGCAATCCTTCAGACCACATTGTTCGGTGCTTTGTTTTTTGATGCATTTCATGGCGAAAATATAACTTAAACTTAGACTTTCTGGTCACGTTTGCCGGATCCGCCATCCACACGTTTCGGCAGTGTGCTTTTAGAGCAAGAGAACGTGTCAATTTTAAGAAGGAAATGTTCATTGGTATACACCAAAAGATAGCCCGGAATCTCGGGAACACAATGAACCCATAATAAATGTCATTCACACAATTACTTATGCTGTAAATGTACACCAAAGTATTATAGACAAATGGTCGGTACAAAACTATCGAACAAATATTTGAAGAAAAAT